>VYZQ01032889.1:12173-32281 GCA_013400655.1 Mystacornis crossleyi | reverse complement strand
CAAGAAATCATAATTGCATTTATATCATATCATAAAAACACAAATTTCTACTTAGCTGATTGCCCTGCTCCTTTTTTTTCTTTTTGTCTAGAGAAATAAAGAGAAAAAAAAGGCACCTTGCAATTTATTTTGCTTACTGTTCTGAGCCTCAAGTTACAACTAAATAATATTTTGGCGTTCATCAGTTCAAAGCACAATTTTGAATATACTGGAAGACATTAAAGGTATCTGCATTTCTGAATGGCACAGGTTAATGAAGGCTGTGTTTACAACCCCTATATGAGTTATAAAAATGTCATATTTTATATCAGACTTACAGTTCCGTTAAAACCATGTGCATATCTGAGCCAGAAAAATGGCAAGAACCAGCCTGTCTGTTAATGGAAGCTGTCACAGTAGCAATCCATCTCTGTTTCCTTGATTGAGGTACTCCACAACAGCTGAATGATGGAAACAGAAACAGTTGGATTCTTTACCCATTCTTTCCTAATTGCTTGCTTTTCCTGAACGATTTTCGGCCATTCCTTTCCTTGATGCTGTATCAATGGCTTGCTTTCAAAACATGTGGGTAGTTCTGCTAAAATTTGCTTTCTGGAGAAGCTCAATATGAACAATTTGATTGTAACCTCAGTACAGAGATGAGGGGATGGATTTCATAATGTAAGACCAGCTACAAGTCTGGAAAGGATCTGCTATGTCCAGATGAAAAAAACTGGTAGCAGAACTCCTATTTCCATCGCGAAGACTGGCAGTATGCAAGGTTATGTTATTCGTCTCCAAGCGTGATAAAAAACAGCTAGGAATAAAATGACACTCAGTGTCGAGTGTCAGTAGATAATGCATGGCCAGGTGATGCACGACCAGGAAGAGTTTGTCGAGCCTACATAAAGAGAAAAGGGTGATGTAAATTTAAGTCAGTGGAAGCCTCTGAAGATATCACCAGGAAAAACTGAATAAATGCCACTGTTCCAAATACACATGGCTGATGGGAAGATTCAGATAAATAACAGCAGTATTGGCAGCCAGCTCTCTCACACCCTGCTCTAGTAACCCAGTCTTACTGTGCTGGAACAGAACCCGTAGCATGATTCATACCTTGGGAAGATGCTGTTTGATCATACATAGTAGGCTGCGTGACTAAACCATTGCCATTCTATTTCATCATATTTGATGAAGGGGCTGTTTCACCATCCAGCACCTGTATCGCCGGCAGCACTCGCAAAGAGACAGCCTGTGCCGACAGAGGTGTCACTTATACAGAATTCAGGAGACGTCTGTTCCCCAAGGAGCTTTCCTACAGAGCAGGTCTGTGACCTGAGGCTTTTTTCTCACCTCAGGGTCATTTTTTCCCCAGCATCCCTTGCCTCTCTTTCTCCCACCATAAGCTCTTTGGCATAGGGTGTTTGCATCTGACGCATTTTTACAGAAAGTAGCACAGATCTCAGCTGGGCCCCCGCATACTCCCACAAGGTGATGACGAGATGACCTTAAGAACATACTGGGAGGTAGCAGCCACCCCTGATAGCCTAGTCCTGGGTGTTCTGCTGGGTTCTCTGCTTGAGGCACCAGAGGAGATTGGAGTGCTCAACACAAGGACTTGAAATTTCACTTCCCACCAGTGCTCAGTTCAGCATCAAGCTGCAGACATGTTGCTGCTGTGGTGGCTGAAGCCTGCATGCTGCTGAGGAAAAGTGGGCTGCTTGCAGGCTTGGCAGCTTCCAACCCGTAACTCAGTTCTCCCCACACCACACTTAGAAAGACACTGAAGAAGTTCCAGCTCTTTTGCAAGTCCTTCGCTGGTGCTTCAGTCACCAGCGTGGCACCAGAACCAAGCCAAGCACCACAGCTTTGTACCCAGGAAGCAGCTCAGCTCAGGGAGCTCCTCAGCACTACACATCCACTTCTGAGAGAAGGATCAGATATCTGGGGTTGTCCAATTGCAGGGAAGTCCTGAAGCAAACAAACTCCACTAGGCTGATGTCATGGAAGGCTGGTAGAGTTGGTAGCCCCAGTCCCAGGAATGCTGAGACAAGATAACCTACATACAGCAAGGCTGGGATGGTTGTGTTGAGGAGAGTCTCTAAAACACCTGCTTCCCTGGCCTTCAGACGTGTGCATCAAGACTCCTGAAAACACGGCTTTTTAGCCTGCATGGAGATTGAGATCCTGGTTCAGTGGTGCTTACCAGGAGGGATCTTCATAGCCATGTTAATGGAAACTTTGGAATGAAATATCTGGCTTTTTAAGCCATTTTATATGTAACCTGTCTCAGAAGCGTAAAGAGTTCAATGGCTTTGTGTCCTGGTGAAAGGGAATGTCACAACCCTTCAGGCATACAGCACAAGGATATACATTACACACTGTGAGCACTAAACCATGGGAGGCAAATCCATGCATTCAGAAACTCCAGAGCTCAAGGTTTTGTTTCTTAAATCATTCATATAAGACTCTAAGTGATAGATCAGGGCATAGGGATTTTTCTTGAGAACAAGAAAATTAGTGATAGAATCAGACCTAGAATGATACATGAAGAATCCTTACTACTACTCTAACAGGAGTCCTAAGTTAAAAGTAAACCAGATTTTTCTGTAAGATATGACAGACCCAGGCTTGCTACAATGCCACTCGAAAGAAACTGTTTGCCCCAGGTGCAGGTATGTAACAAAACCAACAACAGTTGTCAAGCAGGTATGGTGAGCCAAATAAGGAAGGTTATTTCCTCCTGGTCTTGCTGCTTTCCTCCTGGTGCTTGCTGAAAGCTTATTCATTTTTTCCATCCAGTCCATATTCAAATCATCCTATAGCTGAGTTTCCACAGTCTTTTTTGCTTCCAGTGAGTACAGGAGACAGCGGATAGCAGAATGGTTCCTGGCTGGGGCTACCTTAAAAATTTTAAAACTTTTGATGTTTGCATGACTCCCACACTTATATGATAATCAGAAAATATCTGTGTCTCTGGTGGCCTCTTATGAAGGTAGGTGTAAGTTCAGCATCTTACGCATCAGTATCCTGCCAAATCATCTGAATAACAGGGTTTGAACTTCTGGCTGCACAAAAATTAGAGAGTTATGTTCAGTTAACCAGCAGGAAATAAAGCTGTCTTAGGACTACTGTAGCCCTTAAGTTCAGTCTCCACTCTTCATCCTCCCCATTGTTTTCAAAGTCTGTTTTAGTAACCCACATCCTTTCCTAAACAGAAAGATGTAGGAGAATAAAACTGGGGGAAGGCAGATGGGATGTGGAGGTAGAGAGGGAAATATGGGGAAGTGATGCCTGGTAAAGGCAAAACAGGCCTTAAAGAAGGTTGTCTTTTCCCCATTGTGGAAAAAAAAATCTCTGGAATTTTTGTTTTCACCTGGGTTGAAGTTCTCTTAAGTATAAATGAATTTCAAGAGTGCCACAGTCCTCTATATTAATACTGGCTCCTTTGCCTTCCCCTCAGTCCCAGAGGACTTTTGGAACTTCACTGCCAAGGGCTTCTTCATGCCAGCATGATCCATGGACTCCACAAAGGGGTGGCTCAGAAGAGAGTGCAGCATCTGGCTCTGCCACTGCTACAGGCCAGTTTCTGCAGAGCTGAAGGAGGAGCTAGCCCATGGCTTTCTTGTCTTGTCTTCCCTTGTTTCCATCAGCATGCAGTGTGGTGAGGCTGTGGGGCCCCAAGTGCCCCAACAGGCACACATCTGCTGTATTCCTTCCACACTAGAAGGAAAAGTGCGTGTTTTCAGTGAATAGAAAGCACAGTGTGACTATGACAAAGCATCTGCATCAGTGTTTGTTTTGAGTAATCATGACTAAGTTGTTTTTCCAAATTCAAAAAACCCCTTACATCAAAATCTCATTTTGGAAGTGGGCTTGCATTAGCTCGACAAAGAAGTCCCATTAACTCATGTCACAGATGACTGTAATATTCAGGGTTCAGTAAATGGGTTTTCTCATTGTTTCAGCAGTGAAAATTACATACATTGAAATAATACAAAATAGTAACTTACATCTTAACATTCTGGCACCCTAAAGTGAACAAAGACATTTGACTCTAACCACACACAGTAAGTAAAAATCACAGACATGGTACCTGAAGTAGTCCAGAAAGCCATAGTCATAATCAGTGATAGATTAGGTTGTAAAATTCGGGGCAATTTTTAGTGAGACTTAAGCTGCTCTCCAGTCTGCATGTTTGCATGCATTTGTATCTCTGCAGTATAGGTTCAAGAAAACCATTACAGAACAGTTTTTCCATAAGCAAACAGCTTCTTGTGCATTCCATGGGATGGGTTTTCCAGCCAGATCCTGTGCTGTCACCTAAATCATGCTGTGGAAGTGGTGTGCGAGGCCTTGCACTTGAGGACAGGGTTCATTGGTACAATCTGACACAGTCTTAATAAGAAGCTGAAGGTCAGATCTGTTGCTTGCATTGGGTTTTTTGTGTATTTCGAAGAACTGATGCTACGGTGATCCTGATTTCACAGCCACTCTGTGCTTTTATGGATGACAGTGCTTGATTCAATCTCAAACCATTTTAAAGACTTTTGTTAAAAGGATCTTCTGTTGGAGAGAATAAAATTGATGATGCTTCTGCCAGGAACATTCATGAGGGTTACAGAAATTAATGCCTAAAACTATTTTTCAAACTCCCAGTTGCCACAAAAGTAGGTTAGAGCTGTCCCAAGTTCTTCCTTTCTCATTTTCTGGGCATATTGTAGGAAATTCTGGAGTCATGGTTGACAGAGGAAACTCACCGATTCACTCCTTTTTTTCTCTGTTTTCTGTTTCTTGTTACTTTTTCATAGTACCTGCTTACTCTATTGCCTGCATATAAAAAATTCAGGGACAGGGGACATGACCAAAACTCTATTCTCATCTCTGTCTTGAACTGCATTGCAGTATGTTAAGAGTACAATTTTAAAGCCTTGGCCACCAAAGAATGGCCCCAGGTGAGTGGGGAGTGGGAGTCCTGTGCCACCTTTCCCTACAGTGAAGCAGGTGAGCACTGGAGGGCATTAAAGAGTCCCTAAGCTGTAAAGCAACTTTATTTTTGCAGGGGAAACTGGAAAAGCACATATATACATTGGGTTGTGAGACGGACTCAACCTGATGCTCTGGTGAGCAGTGTTTAGCATTCAGAGGGTAACAAAATAAGCCCTGCCTGTGTGAACCACCAAAATGAGATGTCACTCATGGCTGAGCATAAGGGATGGATACGATATATTTACTGCAGGGGCTTTTGCTTTCATTGCCTCCATCACTGGTGACTCCATAAGCCTATAAACATCCTTAGGCTTCCTGACACTGAAGATAGATTTGCTGGTCCTAAGACAACCGAATTCGTTTCACTTAAGACACCTGAATGGGACCATCGTTCTCTGGTAGTGCTTATCTCTCCCTTGACTAAAAAGCAAGCTTTCATGATTTCTACAATGTAGCTGTCTTAAATAATGGCCAGTATTAATTAAAGTGAATCCCAGGCTGATAGATCTCAGACGTGCCAAAAACTAAATGTTACCTAGAATCCTTATTACTCGTGCTCCAGCTGGAGTTTTAATTCTCCCAGTCCCATGTGCTTGTCCCAGTACTAGCCCACCACTTTAGCAGCACCCATCGTGTAACTTTATTCAAATACCTCACCAGCTATGGGGAAACAACACAGCCAGGATTATATAACATCATCTTGTTTGGCAGAAAAGGATGCAGCACATTACTAAAATGGATTAGTAAAAAAAATTTAAATTACTGGCCAACAGAGTGTGGCTGTTCACAAAATTATATGACTTAAAGCATTGTTTTGACAAACCAAAAGGTCTAGTTCCCCAGAGGGAGCATTAACAAAATTACATTTGTAACTATATTGTCAAAAACATCCATCAGAAATCCATATGAAGGATGGGTGTGGTAGGTCTTCTCTACCTGCGTTTCATGCTTAATCTTACATATTAATGTTTCAGTCTCTTCCAGAGGAGAAAACTAAGCAGGATTTCAGTTCAGTCTCAGAAAGGCAACTGTCACATAGGTTCCTGGCAAGGGAGCACAGGGCTGAGCTGTGCTATGGTTTGCACACTCTTGACCATGGGCAATCTGCCAGTTTCCTTCTCCTTCCAGGTGTGCAGAACTTCAAGACCTAGTTGTCAAGTGGTATTTGAAATGTCAAAAAACAGTAACACTATACATTAATATATGTAATGTATATATATTAATGCATGTGGTTAATATATATGTGTATTAATATATGTATGAAGTACCTTTCTTACATGCGGACTGGATTCAGTAATGCAAAAAGAATCAATACATTTGCTTTCATCAGATGTTAATTATAAGTACCATTTACATGTTTCTCTCTCCCTTCATGTGTTAAAAATAGTCTTGCTTATGAATAATGGTCTCTGCTGTGACACAGCAATCTGTCTGAGCTGTGCTTTGCCAAGGAACAAAATGTGACCCAACTTGCCCATGGCCTGTCAGTCAGGACAGATTTTCATTTTACAGTGTAAACTGTAAAAAAATCCTTATAGCTATTGGATAACAGATGAGAACAGACAGGAAGGGTTTAGCAGTGCTTTCCTTAACCCTCCTATTTCTCCCAGCAGTAAATAAGTGGTTGCTGACTTCTAATGGCAGCCACAGCACTCTGCCTTAGTAGCTTCATTCATTGGTCAAGTGAGCTGCAGGACTGGCAATGGAGTACTTTTCTGCAGAGGAATATAGGATGTATCTGAATAAACATATTGAGATCAGTAGAGCATTTTCATCAAAAGGGGTTCATCAGAACACCCCAGCTGACCGTGCTTTGGTTCACACATCAGAGCAATCTTGGAGCACAAACTGGTTTAGTTGATAGGTATTGAAACTGGAAGGTGTGTATTAGCAGTATATCTACTATGCCCCAGGCTCTGATGGTTGTTCAGACCATGGGACCACATTAGACTAAAGAAAAGATCCCCCAAAATTATACAACATGGGCATGAAATCCTTAGAATTGTTCCCTTCCAGAGATCCAAACCTGCTGTCCTTCCCTTCTTGTCCATGCAGTTGTAGAACTGGAGCCCTTAAAAGGCCGCTGAAAATCTTACCGGGACCAGCAGGTAGAGCCCAGAAGGGAGGAGCACAGATGTTCACCCAACAGAGGGAGTAGTTTCACATTTTCTAAATACAGCTGTTGAAAATAATGGCAGAAGTTTGAGAAAAGGGTGAGGTTGGCTTAAAACAATAATATTAAGGTACACTTGGGACTTGCTAAGAAAAAAAATCATGCATTCCTGAGTCTCAGTGCCATCTGAGTTCATTCTTTTCTGAAGCTGTCAAAGATTTGGGGGTATTTGATAGTATTTCTAAGGCTTTCTCTGCAACTCTGAATATGAGGAGTTTATTCTTAAAAAGTAGGTGAGGTTCTGGAATAATCACGCAGTTTCAGAATTTAAGAAGACCTATGAATACCAGTGTATTCACAACAAAATGACAAGAAATGCTAATACTGAATTCTCTTCTGGTTTTAGCAAAAATCAGTGTTCTTAATGCATATAAACATTTAGATCTTGATGCATATAACTAAAAATATTGTGTTGCCATCTTCTGTCAACATTGTTCTTTCCTACCAATTTCCCTATCAAGCTTTGGTAGTATTACGATTACCATCATTTGCTCTCCTTCATTTAACTTGCACAGTTAATGGAATGATATGTAGCCTACATGACTGCACAAGGAGGGATATAATTAGCAAGCCAGTGGAAACACATTTGGAAAATAAACGTTGCAATCACTGCTTGTCTTCAAGGGTTTTGAAAAGCTCCACGATGAGGCAGGTCATTTTTGTGCCTATTTCAGGTTACACGAGAGGTCCTGTGCAGATTGCACAAATGCTCTGCTCTTGGTTGTCTGGTCTATGTGTGCTGCTTTCTTAACAGAAAAACCTTTTCTTTGAGAGAACAGGCTTCCATGGCTAAAACACTAATCCTTGGGATTTGGGAAGGTACAGTTACCTCCCTGTCTAACCTGTGTGACATGGGCCAGCCACTTTAATGAGACCACTATCTGGGCTGACATTACTGCTTTCAGCTTTTTAAATGTATTTTAAGGAAATTTTTAAGGAAAGGAGAGCTGAAAAAAAACAGGGCTCCTGCTATTCAGAGCTGAGCCTCATCGGGGGGTGCATGTCATCACGATGTTGATGCTGGACACCAGAGGAGGTGTGTGCCTCCTCAGGTCCTTTGACACCCTCAGCCCTTAAGTCTGCAACAGGAAAACCAGTGTTTGCCACTATGGCAGGTTGTTTGGTTCCCAGAGCTGCAGAAGCCTCCAGAACTTCTGTGAGTATTCAAGCCAAGTTCCAGCTATGGCTGAAGTACTCTCTAGGGCAAGTGGAGGCTAAATCAATACCACAAAAGAAAGAAAATGTAATTCTTGAAAAGGATGGAAAGTCATTCTAATTCTGCCAGTGGCCAGAATGAACTAAGACAGTGATTTTTCCAGCATGATTTCAGTGCTGCTGTTGCACTGAAGGAAAGAAAGCTGAGCATGTTCTTATCTTTCTCCTGCTGTGCTTTGCAGATGGCAGGCTGGGAAAACAAACGCCTTTCTCTAATCATTTTAAATGCTGTTAGGAAGCAAAACATACTCAATGTCAAGCAAAGATAAAAAATATTAGCAAAGGCCCCAAAAGGCGAGATTCCTAGGATGCTGCTTTGTATGCTTTTTGCTAAAAAGATATTTCAAGGTACACATTTTAGTAGTGATTCAGCAGATCGTGTACAAGATTCTGCTTGTATCATCAATGGCCATGTCTTTAACACACAACCCAGTGTCCATTTTCTCTATGTTTAGCACCCGCCAGGGTTTGGTGTGTACCCACTCCACAACCTTGCTGCTGGGAAGGAGGCAGTTCTAGTGGTATGAACAGCTCGCTGGGCAAGCCCTCCTCAAAGGAGAATCTGGAAAACCACACCTGTGTGCTTGTTGGATGGAGGTCTAAGTGAACAATTCATTATGTTTATCATTATTCATCATTAAACAGTCATCAGTTGGACATGATTTTTCTGTTCAGAAGATTTTTGAGTTATTCTTGGGAAGTCGGTACTGCAGGTTCAAACCAAAATCTTGTCAAGACCAAGCTTCTGTGACAGCCTAAGTTCATAGAAAGTAAAGTCTTCAGTACGCTCTTAACCTCAAATGCTGTCTGTTACCAATGGTTTCTGAAAAGCTATATCTCCTTTAGGTGAGTTATTCAAGGTACATGATTAGAGGCCCTTGTGCAAAGCTTAATTAAATTAACTAATCCTTTACTGGCAACTAGAAATTTCTTCTTGAACCATGGATTATTCAAATACCACCATACTGAGCAGCACCCAAAGGCTCTCAAGCCCTCATCAGTCTCAGGTTTCTTTCTGAGTAGGAAAAGCAAAATCAAAAACCACAAGAGCATCCACGAGAAAGGCTGGTTGAGAATTTCATATGTAGCTGCAGTTCGAAGATCAAAGGACCATCTGATTTTCCTTTAGCAACAACAAGGGTTAATTTGGTCTGATCCATTAAGTACAATACTTTCAGTCACGCATATTTTAAGCCAAGTTTTCACATGCTGGCAGCAAATGAGTTTCTGCCTCTGTAGATATGATATTGATAATAGCGGGGATTTGTGTGTGCAAGATGAATTTTGAAGCTCCCTGCTGTGACATCCATGTGTTACGGAGTGTGGGCAGTGGGCAGGGTATTGCCCCAGGACCCAGGAGAGCCAGCTCTAGTCTGGGCTCTGTCATTGGCTTGCCAACTGACCAAGCACAGGACTGTTTTCTTACCTACAGGCAATTAGGAAGGGTGAACACAGAACACTGCATAATGGTTAGGTATTGGTATCACAATTTTTAGATCAGTGCCTCCTCAATTCATGCCTGGGGCCTACATGCATTACAAAGTCAGCAAAGATAGCATTGTAAAGGTAAATTACAAGGGTATTAATTGCACCAGCTAATATAGACTAGACCTGAGTGTGAAAGCAACATATTTTGGCCAGTAAGTGGGGAAGGAAAAGCTTTGTTTCAGGTAGTTAAGCATATTAAGGACATTATGCAAATGATTTGATAAATGTATCCTCATTTCTGGTTTTATTTTTAATTTTCTGGATGACATATTCATTTGTAAGGTAATGTCTTTAGCATCTGCGTAGGGCAATATATGGCCAGCTTTTCATAGCTCTTCTCAATTGCGTTTGGATGCGTCAGAGAAATTGTAAGAGCTTCATGTCTCTCCACCTGCTGGGGGAGAGTGGAGTCATGGCACTCTTCCAATGCTAAATGCATTTCCTGGTAGCCAGATTCACTTTTTATAAACCAGAGAGGACTGCTTGTATTATGCCCAAGGCTGAGGTCATGTAGAGGACCAGAAGCCACCTCTGCAGTTCTGAGGATCTCATTTGTGATTTGATAAAGCCTCAGTGTTGAGACGAAATAGTTGAAAGTAAATATTCTAGAGGAATCTGCCAGGTGGGTGATAGAGTAGGTTTTCTGGTCCCCAGCCACTCATCTCAGCTGGGGATTCGCCAGGGAGGAGCTGGGGAAGTGAAGCATGCTAACAAGATCTCTCCTTTCAGCTTACAAGGAAAAGATGAAGGAGCTGTCCATGCTCTCGCTGATCTGCTCCTGTTTTTATCCAGAGCCTCGCAACATGAACATCTATAAATACGATGGTGAGTGATGTTTACTGGAAATCATGCTGCAGGTCAGAAAATGTGCTAGTGCTGGGAAACAATTCAGATCACTTCCTAGTCCATAGTGTTAGTTGGTGAATATTTTGCTGATTTAACAATTTAATTGCTGGTTTTGGCTGTTACTTTCTATGGATTGTGCAGTACCCATGATGCTGGATATTGTTCCTAATAGCAACTAACTAAACTTTTAACATTACCCCTCTCATACTGAGCTATTCTTTCCCTACTCCCCATCTGAGAATTACAGCTCTTCATAACTGGCATAATTCGCAAGAAAATGAAGAAAAGATGAAAGCATGCTTAAAAAATTAATCAGCTTGGGCACGGCTCACAGGGGATGTGAAATAGAACCCCAGTAAGTTTCCAAAATTGCTGTAAATTTTTATCTTTATGAGATTAAGGTATAATTAAGCTATTACAGATAAAATGGAATGTACTCCCAAGAATGGTTTTCAGCCCATAATCTGCCATTGCATTTAAAATGCCCAAGGCAAAGATGCTAAATCATTTGTCTGTGCTTCTGATCCTACTCTGATATCAACGCTGCTTTTCTCTTCAATGCTGCTGGTGTATTGAAAGACTTACAATTTCCCACCTTATTGTGCAGACATGGAAGTGAAACAAATCAACAAGCGTGCCTCAGGCCAGGCCTTTGAACTGATCCTAAAGCCGCCATCTCCTGTCTCAGAGGCACCACGAACTTTAGCTTCTCCAAAGAAGAAAGAGCTCTCTCTTGAGGAGATCCAGAAAAAGCTGGAGGCTGCAGAGGAGAGGAGAAAGGTATTTTTCCTTAAAAAAAAATGCTAGTAATTAGACATGATTTAGTGTACAGAATAGCAGTCGAGTTTCCTGTCCATTTATGTGTTTTTCATTGCCGTCACTGACTCGTGGTAGCCTGCATGGACAAAAATCACCAATATGCTTATAGAAATGAATGAGTTTATTTTCTTTCAGCAGCTTGCAAACAAGCCTCACTGGTTTCAGTGCTGGGGAAGTATGCACCACAAAATAGAGATAGCTTCAGACAGGGACCAAGTGGGCTCAAATGCGCTTGCTTACTGTGTGAATGTAACTAAGTGGTTCATTCAGGGCATCTCTAACAGTTGCTCAAAACCAGTGCAATTCTTGTGTCTGAGTTTAAGAGATAAATCTGCAATTCAAGCAGATGCTCTCTGGGCTACCAGATCTTGACTCCTCGTAGTGTCCATGAGAATTATTCACAGGGTCTGCATGACGCAGCTAAAATGTCTTATTTATGCAATGTAGAGGAACACCATCCCTGAACAGAGTGAGTTTGGGATCATTCACACACACTTGAATGAAGACATTAGCATAGCACATCTACTAAGAGTCATTTCTAGCAGTTTCAGTAGTGATGGAAATTGGCCTTGTAGGGTTTTCCGCAGACAAAGTCTTCCCCCCTTTATGATCCTACCCATAATGGTAAAGCTCTGTTTCATAATCACTAGGTTTGTCACATAGCATTTGGAAGAGCTTTTGCACCTTCTTCACAAAGGTTGGCACAAAGGCAGCTGGAAGTACCCATTAACTGTTTATTTGGCTTTCATCATGACTGATGTGTTGAAGAGGTCTTCATTTTCTCTAAGTCAGAGCTAAATCAGGTTGCTTTTTCTTTTTTCTTTTTCCAAAGAGAAAAAGACAAACTCCAGATGTGATAAGTCAGAGTATGACAATGAGACACTCACCATAGCCAGCCTGAATTGCCAGTCTGGAAATTATCGGTGTCCTATATAGGCACAGCATTCTTGCTGTGTTGCACTATTTCAGGAAAGTCATGACTGGCTGCAATGACCAGAGAAAAATCAAAACTGGTAATATATTGCCCTGGCTAATTCATGTTTCTTCTTACTGACACACAAAAGGACAGCCACAAAAGCTTTAGCAGCTTAGGACTTTCTGCATCCTTCACCTAAGAGATCAGTGTTATTTTGTGGCAAATCATCTTGCACAGTTTAATAGGCATTAGAAATCCCTTCTACCTGCCACCCTGGTAGAGGGTTTCTGAAAATTAAACAAGCTTGTATGTCTCTAAGCCTTTTATTTATCTTTTAAACAATGTGATTTCTTGCGCAACTGCTGTTAACAGAACTTTTCCAGATGTCATCAAAAATGTATACAGAATTTCAGGGACAGTATCTATGCCACAGATAGCACACGGATCAGATCCAGGAAAAGCAACTCCATTCTCTTTCACTCCTGTCAGACCAGATCAGGGTCACTGCCAAGAACCCCGAGGGAATGATTACACTGGTGCACGGTTTGATATGTGCCTGCTGAAGTCAGTAGATCTGGATTACTGACAGGTCTTTAAACCTGGCACTCAGTTTGGATTTGCAGTGAAACCTGACCCTTCTGGACTTCACTAATTTGAACAATTCATCTAGATGAAACTGCAGTGTTGCTACTTTTGTCATTTTTGCTGGCTTGCTAAAAAAGACTCTGTGGTTCTAGTACACACTCATTAGCACTATCGCTTCTTTCAAAGAAATATTTCTGCCAGAGTATTCATTTCAGTAAGAGGACATGACTGTATATCAAGGGAATTTCCATTTGCACTAGCACCTGCTGAGAAGGATGAGCTCTCACACACCCAAGTTACGATATTCCCGAAAAACTCAGTCTGTGAAATTCCTCTGTGCTGAGTACAAATGCTCCAGTAAAGATACAGACACAGAATGAGATGGCAGCAATTAAAAAGCTTGATATTATGCATACACTTGGTGGAAAATACAAATTGAATGTTTTAGAGATTTCATTCCGTTGATTTCATTACTGTTCATTTCTTCCTAAAGAAAAACTCATTATGCAATAGATTGATAATCAGTGATAGAAGTACAGACACCTGCCATTTCTTCCCCTTGGTACTATATTCATTTTGAATGAACATATAACTGAGTTATTTTAATAGACAAGATCCTCCACATTAGCATTGCAGCAGAAATTGCTGGGAAAGGAACAAAGAACAGAGCAAAATGTTTCTTTACATCACTGTTAAAAACCCTTGTGTTCTCACATCTCAACTATTGACTTCATTTTTGCCCTAAAAAAGAGCATAGTGTAGAGAGGATAAAAAAGCAATTAGAGGAACAGAAAACCTTCCATAAGAAGATAAATTAAACAGTCCACTTTTCAGCTTGGAAAGAGACAACAGATGAAAGATAAGATAGAAGTCTACAAAGTCATGAATGGTAATAAGAAGATGAATAGGAACAATTATATTCTATTTCACACAATCCAAAGGGGACAAATCAGTCAAGGAAATCATCAGATAGCAGTTTCAAAAAGGAATCATCTTTTCATGTATTGTTTATTCAAGGTATATTTGCTATCACAGACTGTTTAGAGGTTATTAAAATATAATTTAGTTCAAAAAGATAACAGGAAAATTGATAGACCACTACCTTGTTTGAAATTATTATGTGAATGGAACTTGTGACTCAGAAAATATGGAACTTGCTGACTGATGAAAGCTAGAGAGATTTGCCCAACTTCATGTAGAGTTTCCTTGAGCATCTTCTTCCCGTTTCTGTGGTTAGACAAACCAGGCAGACTTTTCCTAAAAGCCAGCATGGCTGTTATTACCATACTTTTCAATTGATGTACAAAGCTGTCAGGCATGGCCATCCTAGAACATGTCCTTCCAGCACAGTTCTAATTAAAATCAAGTATAACTAATGATGAGCATTGCCTTTTTGGGAAAAAAATTGCTAATGAATTTTACACCACTTAGGAATTAGGTTCTGTTCTGTTAATTAGGCAGTGTTCATTAATAAATTTTCAAACTCATGAGAACATCTAGAGCAATACATGCACTTCAGCAGTCTCCTGCTTATGCTTTTTCCAATTTATCATTCTTGTTTATTTCCTTGTAAGCTTTTACAGGACTCCTCTTTCCTTTTCTCCCCCCTTTTCTCTACCTCACCTGACAGTCATGACCTCATACTCTTAGAGAGTTTCACCTGAGGCATTTTTTATTTTTTGCATTACACAGCAAAGCCCATTTGGGCTAGTTATAGATTTGTCCTTTCCATTTATAGAATCCTCTTTACAGCATGTCATTATTATCCCCTTTTTTTTTTTTTTTTTGGCATATGGGTGCTATATTTTTCTACCTTGGTGGATAATCAGAAAGATCTTTTTATCTTTCTCACTTATGAAATTAGAGCACTGTGACATTGTATGCAGCAGAAGTTTTTCTTACAGAATATTTATTATTTATCAACTTTTACCCACTGGCCTTGAATGTTCAGCTGTTATTATTCGTGGTGTACAGACTTCAAGAGGCATTTTTCAAATTATATATTTTTGTTGCCCATAATCAATTTATTTACAAGCATAAAAATGAAACACTAAAGGGATGTGCATTTCTACTACACTTTGGTTTATGGGAGAGAAACTGTATGTAATTAAACCCTTTTAATGGCTTTGTATTGGGATGAAATTGACTCAACCTTATCTCTAGAGCTTAGTGTGACAAAGAATGCAGGAAAACAGTTATATTTTTTTAACTTTCATGCTGTTGGATATAGACTTACAGCTTCATGAGTTTTTAATGCCACTGCAATGGAATGCCACAAGACCAGCCTGCTGTGCAGCCTGGTCTGGGCCGGGCTCGCTGTGCTCCCCACAGCAGCAGCCAGCCCAGGGCACCTGTGCCAGCATCAGGACCACACTCTGTGTTGGGCTTCAGCATCCAACTCCCTGTCCCGTCGAGCCAGCCCCACAGCCTGCCCAGAGGCAGCTCTTGATACTCTTAATCTACCCCTGCTTTGGCCATCAATGCTTTACTGCACTGTACAGGAGGCTGATGGGGGAAAACTTTGCCAAGGTAGGGAAGGCGGCAGAGCTGGGGGACAGATGTTCCTGGACATTGTGTGGAACCTACAAAACTGCTGCTCCAGGTGACGGGCAGAGAAGGCAGGCACACCTTCCCTGTCAAAAGTGGAGCTTTCTTCTTCCATCTCACTTCTGTTATCCTTTTCCACCAAATTTTAAGGTGAGAAGGATAGGAATGAAGATAGACAGTGCCTGAGACATGTGTTTCCTGTCTTGCCCACCTACTGATCTCCCTTTCTATTGCTGCTGGCCCTCAGCTGTGCTTCTATGGAGAAGGAATACAGCATGAAGCATTTTTCCATGTAAAGGTCCCAATAAGACCTTTCTGGTGTAATCAGCACCTGAAACAGATGTTTCTGTCACATTTTGATTTAAGTCATAGTGTGTCTGCACACAGTGCTTCACTCCTAAGTTTTACAAAAGATAGCCAAAACCGCGAGAAACTTTGCAGTTCCTCATCCCAAAAAAACGTTAGCATATGGAATATGTGCCTGTAGGAAGACATTTGTTACCAGCTAGGAGAGGATTTGTCAGTAGGCACCAGGGTCTGTCTTGGAGCACATGGAGCCATGAACACACATCCCAGTGCTGGCAAACATTCTCCCCTCAGTCTGCCGTGGACTCTGCCACTAATGAACAAATATAAAACAATTTGACATTGATCTTCAGTAACTTTATAATGCCAGGCCTCAAACTGCAGCAGACCTTGAAGGCAGAGGGCTCAGGTGGTATTTCTTGCATCCCCCCAACACACCTTGTCCACCCCCACAAGTCACAACCATGACAGCAACAATTTTGTGCCAGTTGAGGAAGAGAAAGTGAGTTTTCTTGAATCACAACATGAAGGGGCTCTTTTTTTTTTTTAACTCCACATCCCAAAGGTCATTTGGCAGACTGCAGAAAAATAAATTTAAAAAAGAGATCCTCATCTAAATTTAGGCAAATTTTTTCATCATCTAGCTTCACTAGAAGCAGAACTTCACCCATCGTTACAGCTCACATGTCTCTTACTCTCCTGCCAAATTGGTATTTCTGAGAGAAGTCTAATTTGAGTCCATTGCCATGCTTTTACATGGGAAAATCCCCAACTCAGTTCCTTTCCCTGGAAACATCAGTACTTCAAGTCACCATACCTAGGCTTCACCTCGGCATCTACATTGCATTTTCTCCTGTCTTCACAATCTGCTCCATTTTTAGTATGTCTTAGACACAAAGTATATCGAGGAATACCAACATTATCTCAGCTTCTTCTGAACAACTGCACTGTAAAAAACCCAGTCACTGAACAAATGTGTTGCAAAAGAGGAGCTCTCATGACTGGTAGTGTGTCTCAGACATCCTAGTAACTCAGGATACTAGTGTCTGAGGTTGAATGCATTCAAGCTGAAATTCCCAGCTTAAAAGCAGTTGTCTGAACCCATTTCTTGTTTAAGAGTAATTAATGATTGCTTTTATCTCTGTATCAATTACTTCAACATTTGGATGTATCTGTCAATTAAAGATAGATAGATAGATGTGAGAAAATAAAGCAGTTCTTACTCAGATAAGGAGAATTTTCTTCCTGTGAGTAATAATTAAACACTGTATCTCCAAAGTCAGTTTCCATAACTAATTTTGCTCATGAAGTGAGTGTTTAGTAGTCTGCATCTGTCTCTGGACAGCTAGGTAACAGATGTGGATTTCCTTTTGAACCACTCACCTCTGAAAACTGAAGATGCACATGATCCTTTAAAAGTATGACATGAACATCAGAGGAGTTTGCCTGCATTTTTAGCACAGAACTGTGTTTCTGGGAACAAAGGTTGTCTGTACCAGGAATGTTCTCCAGTATTTTTATTCCCCCATATTTAAATATTAACAAATAAATGTTTTTGTGTCTCCACATTATTTTGTGGCCTTTCAGTACCTTAAGGGGGCTTATAAAATGGAGGAAGGGTGATTTTTTTCCAAGTGCAGGTAGTGATAGAACAAAGAAGAATGGTTTCAAACTAAAAGAGGGGAGAGTTAGATTAGGTGTTAGAAAGTTCTATAATGTGCGATTGGTGAGGCACTGACACAGGTTGCGCAGAGAAGCTGTGAGTGCCCCATCCCTCAAAATGCCTAAGATCAGGTTGGATGGAGCTTTGCACAACCTGGTCTAGTGGAAGGTGTCCCTGCCCATGGCAGGAGGGTAGGAACTCAATGACCTTTAAGGTCCCTTCCAATCCAAGACAGTCTACGATTCTTTGATTCTATGATATAACATTAGATGCTGCAGCTGGAGCTGCATTGGTTATGCCTTTTTATATTTAGGAAGTCTTCTGAATATTCCCCCTTGAATATTGCTTTTTGTTTTCTCCACCATTTCATATTTTTCTCTTCTTATTAGTCGTCTTTATCTTTCATCCTGTTTACAGCCTTTTTTTTCATTTTCTCACCACAGCTGAATAAGAAACACTTACCATAAGCGGTTTACAACTATGTTAGAACACAGACTATCAAGGATTTGAAAATGCCCTTTCCAGCACTTCAAACTCTATTGAAAATAAACTTGAAATAAAAACTCCCTATGTATGTTGGAATCCGGCATCACTGTGGAACTGTGTGAGTCCAAACACAGCCTTTTAAAGCCAAGACAAACAACAAAGAGAGTCTATTAATCCCAGCTCCCCTGGGTATCCGTGGTCATTCATTTACCCATTTCTGGATGTGTAGTAGACTTTGAACAGACAGGGTGGCCAAGTTCTTTTGCCAAATGGGTTGGAAACAGAAAATCATTTGACAATCCAGTACAAACACACACCAGCCGCCTTCCAGAATTGTCGTAAGGGGATTTCAGAATGGTCTGAACACCAAGGAAACAGGCAGACTGACAGCTGGGGTACAAAGCCACTAGAGAAGGAAATCAGTCTAAATGAGACTCTAACCTGTGGATGTTTTGTTGAAGGGAGGGGGGTTCCTTTGTTTTGAACCAGTCCTGGGTACCAGTAATTTTCCTCACTCAAAATTCCTCACAACATGCCATTAAAGACATATTGTAAAGGAAAATCACATTAGGGGTTTGCAGTCAGTTCCTGAGGCTTGGTTCAGCTTTCAAGCAGTCTCTTACTAGTGCCAAAGCAATTTGTATCCAGTAAATACTGGATTAGAGTATAAGGATTTTCTTCATTATCATGAATTAGTGGACATATTACTTTTGAATGTACTGTCTCTGCCAGCATAGCATCCAGAAATATGTGTACTTTGATATGAAACTCTAATTCTTCACTGTTCTCCAGGATTTATGATTAAAAGTAGTTCCAGAAGGCAAAGGGTTTCTATTAAAGAAAACAAATCCTGAAAAATGGGCAAGTGCCCCAAAGTCTCAAAGGCGTTTTTCTACCTCCATTGAAAGCAAATGGTCTTTTCGAAAATGATTCTTATATGCATAGTCCAAACCTTACTTTTTATTAGTGCATGGTATGTCCTTGAAAATGTCTATATTCCAAATCTGAGAAGGTCTGGTTTTATAACACATTATGTATTAATATTTAAATATATTGAAACATTAGCCTTTCAAATTAACAAGCCACTTCTTAGATGTTTCATGGGAAAGGACATTACAATTAGTCTAATAGAGCCTTTTCTATTCAAGCTCACAACAGGAAGAAAAATGCGTTCTCAGATTATCCATTATTTTTAGATCATTTAAGCAAAAAGTTCACAAAATTCATATCAGCAAATAAAATATTAATGATTATAACTTTTCCAAAATTAGATGAGAGATTGCCTTTGAGTAGTGAACTAAACAGAAGTGCAGAATAACTTCACAAGCACTGGTCAAACTGGACCAATTAGGCTGGTCCACAAACAGGAAAGCAAGATGAAAGTGTTTAATTATTTCAGTTTTACATTGCATCAGATCTTTTAAAATAACTTTTTAACATTTTGAAATAGCCTACAGTTAAGAACTGTTAAATGCTAAGTATCTGAAATAAAATATTTTGCTTCAAAATAACCTTTTTTATATGATTATTAAAATTTATGATATTTTTGTTAAACTTATGGGGCTTTTATGATTTTTTAATTGCTTGTAGTGGTTTTGTTCGCATCTTTTACCTTCTGTGAGATAAGAACTAGGAGGAATGCAAAGCAGGCACCAAACTTTAAAGAATATGAAGATGTTTATTACTGACAGAATTAAAAGTAAAAAGAAATAATAAGGAATTAAAGTAAAACACCCTTTTACTCCAGCACCTCCCCTTTTTATCCAACTTGCACAAAGGATAACAAACTATGATTTTGNCCATGATTTTCTTCCAGCTTTATGTTGGAGAAAAAGCCTTTTTCTCTTTATGTGGCTGGCTCCTCAGCTCAACTCTAGCTACGTTGGTTGCAGAAAGCTCTATCGGCTCCCATCAGGTCTGCGCAGGGCTGTGTCGGGAGGGAGGGGTCTCCAGTCCTTAAAAGCCACATCGGGTGGTATCAGCTATGCAGCAGCTTAATAGTTGTTTCTTAGCTGCCCGCGGCTCTGCGGGGGTTCCCTACAGCTACCCACGGCTGTGTGCCAGGGGAGGGGAGGTCTGGGGACACTCCACGAGAT
>VYZQ01032889.1:0-12032 GCA_013400655.1 Mystacornis crossleyi | reverse complement strand
CAGGTCTGCGCAGGGCTGTGTCGGGAGGGAGGGGTCTCCAGTCCTTAAAAGCCACATCGGGTGGTATCAGCTATGCAGCAGCTTAATAGTTGTTTCTTAGCTGCCCGCGGCTCTGCGGGGGTTCCCTACAGCTACCCAGGGCTGTGTGCCAGGGGAGGGGAGGCCTGGGGCCACTCCAAGAGATGGAGCCTGGGGCCTGTTTTCCCATCCCTCCCTGCGGGAGGCTCAAACACCAAGAGGAAGTTCCCGCGTCTCCAAGCTGTTTAAATATGTAAATTTCGAGAAGTGTTACTGGTCTAAATGACTGTCCATCAACTCAGGTTCAAACCACTACATTGGTCTACAAAACTCATTCTTTGCTCAGCTCTTCTTGTCTTTGGCACATTCTCCTTCCATACTCCACCAGTGCAACTCCCTCTGCTTTTGGCGTCATCTATCTGAGGGGTTTTGTTCCCATTTGCAACATCCTTCATCTGGCCCAAGAGAGTCAAAGGTATGAAAAGTGCTTGCTCTGTTACTCTGTTCAGGATATGCTGTGATGGAGCGAAGAGCCAGGAGGAGCCTCTGGGAGGTACCAGCCATTTCAGGAGACCATTCCCATCGGCAGGTGCTCCAGAGATCAGTTTGAGAAATGAGCCTGTACCTGCAGCCAGGCCAGAGGTCAAATGCATTAAGTGGTCAGGATGGATGGAGTGGCTCTCTCCTATGATCTCAAGCAAGCCACTACAGCCTTTCACAGCCAGATGTGTTTTACTCCAACATCTTGCTGCAAGATGTTCTGCCTGGCCTTTGCAGCCTTTTCTAGAACTGCTTAATTTGCCTCTTCAGTGCATTTGGCTTTTTGCATATCCTACTTTCATTAAAATATTTGTTTTCTCCTAGTTGGGTCTTGCTCATATAAAAGGATTGCAGTCTTTTTCAGTCCATTTAAAGCCACATGATAGAGTTTAAAAGGTTTCATTACCACTAATTGTAATTAATGGTTAAAGCCCTTAATTTAGGCCTTAAACTAACTCATTTTTATGGATTACAATGGCAACAGTGCCTTGGGATCCGCACTGAAATACAAGTTTATCCTCCCGGAGTCCTATTTCATTCTCTGTTTTTCTGTTTCTTCTCATGCTGCCTCTCATTTATTTTATCCAGAAGTGTATGATGTTGTTTATCCTTTCTTTTCAACTAGATTTGCCTGGAGAATGGGCCCAATGCTGAAAGTTTTTTGGCTTCTTTCCTAGGATTAGTGGCTTCCTGTTAGCAATTTGATTTAAAATAAATAACGAAGCTTATGCTTCTGAGTGGTGAGTTTGCTCAACACAATGTTGAGCATAGACTGCATCTATTTAATTCCTACTCGCAATTTTCATCTTCCTTGCAAAACACAAACTTTAAAAAAAATTTTGTTGTTTTTTATGCCATAAAATTCTCTTTTTCCCTTCCTAATCAGTGAGATTAATCTGAATATAATTGTAATGGGAAAAAACATTGTGTGAATTGATGCTGCCTGTCTTTCATGTCAATAAACTTCCAGGCCTGTTATTAACTATTCAAGCACATTAAAGAAGAGTCCAGCCTGGGTGAAAATTGCAGCCATCGTGCATCAATAATCTCCCTTTTAACTCTGTGCATTTCTTCAACCCCAGCTCCCTATCTCCAAAGATTAAAGGCCTCCGGCTAAAAGACTGCAGCTGTCAGAGGCTGAGCAACCACTGCAGTAATCCAGATGACCCAGGGCAGTAACACAACAGCATTTCTTGTTAACAGAAGTGCTTTGGATATTTCTCTGCTGCTGCCTCAGGCATGTACCCCACATTTAGCCAGTGCTTCTAAACCCATGTTATTGACGCTAATCTGGTTCAGTCACAACGTGACCTTTCCAAAAAAAAGGCAGCAAACTTTACACAGTTTCCACACTCAGGGAACTGTTGCCCTATGGCAACATACTGTGCTCCATGGCAACATGGCAACATGCTTTGTTCCATGAGTATTTCATTTCTATGTCTCTCTGTTTCCAGTCCCAGGAGGCCCAGGTGCTGAAACATCTGGCAGAGAAGAGAGAACATGAGCGAGAAGTGCTTCAAAAAGCTTTGGAGGAGAACAATAACTTCAGCAAAATGGCAGAGGAAAAGCTGATACTGAAAATGGAACAGATCAAAGAAAATCGTGAAGCTAATTTAGCTGCTCTTATTGAACGCCTCCAAGAGAAGGTAACCAGACCATCACTCCTCACCTTAGACTAGAGAGGAAAATCTAATCAACATTTTGCAGAGATGTTGTGCATAGTCCTTATCTCAGTTATCACACTTGAGCAATTTTTAAATCAGAGCCACTGATGCCTCTCTAAACCACCACTCACTTTGAAAAAAGACTGAAGTGCTACAGTTGCACAGTCACAGGATGCTTGAGGTTTGAAGGGCCCTCTGGAGATCATCTGGTCCAACCCCAAGCTCAAGCAGGGCCACGTAGAGCCAGTTGCCCAGGACTATGTCCAGGTGGCTTTTTCAGATCTCCAAGGATGAAGCTGCCAAATCCACTCTGGGCAACCTGTGCCAGTGCTTGGTCACGTCACAATGAAAAAGTGTTCCCTGATGTTCAGAAGGAACCTCCTGGGTTTTAGTTTTTACCCATTGCCCCTGGTCATGTCACTGGGTACCACTGGAAAGATCCTGGCTCTGTGCTCCCTTCATTCAGGTGTTTATAGACATTTGTAAGATCCCCCTGAGCTGCCTCCAAACTGAAGAGTCCCAGCTCTCTCAGCCTTTCCTCACAGCAGAGGCTGAGAGATGCTCCTTAATCCTCATGGCCCTTTACTGGACTGTCTCTAGAGAAAGGTTGGTTTTCTAGCTTTTAAGAAGTGCTGTGAATAAATGAAAGGTCACTTGTGTTTAGATTTCAGCTTCTAAGAAAAGTCACTGATCAAATCAAACAATTGCCCTATGTCTGTAATTCTTGGTTTCTCAGAGGAGAAAGATGCAAAATTATGGGAAAAAAATTCTTTCCTATACAGCAAAAGAGGTCTGTCCTTCCACAAGTCTTGCAAGGAAGAAAGAAAATATTCCTATGGAGATCTTTGGAACAGACAGAGGAAACAGGAAATCACAAACCCCACATGCAGAACAAAGTGTGCCCTTCTCCAAAAAAAAGGCCTTCCACTCAAGGGAGAGTAACATGCACATAAAGATTTAGAAGTGTTAGAGAAAAAATTTGGTAGTTCTGCATGAGTGATCATTTGTTTCTCTCAATAATGGACTTTCTAATGTATTAGTAAATTGGCTAAAGAAAATAGATCTCAGAGGTTTTCAGGGAGATCTTCATAAACACCTTCACATATTTGATGGAGACAAAAGTCTTAGAGAGTAGGAAAGAAACAACAGAATCCAAAGGATGATGTTACAAGTAACTACGCAAACGGGATAATTCTTGATCTTAAGAACTATACCCAGATTACGGGACATTTTTGCATTAGTTTAGTTTGCAGGCACATACCCCAGGCCTTATGAAAACAAAGGGGAAAGCCTGTTAGTTATCCTTGAGGTCCAAAAGGGAGTGGGAAGGACAGCTGAAACATCTCTGTCCTAGGTTAATGTTAACAGACTGTTAAACCCTGTTTCCACAGAAGTATGATGGCATATACACACGAAACCCAAGAAAGACTTCTGAGGAAAGATGACAGTAACTCACTTGGAAACATCTGTACTGACCCATAATTAAAAATACAGTTTTGCCAACACCAAAACCTCAAAAACAAACATCATTTGCCAACATCAAAAGTGAATCCTTAATATATAAGAAAAGAAGTGAGATATCTGCTTCCAAGTATTCCCAAGTTACTCAGAACTGTGGGTGCCCCAAGGTACTGGTGTCTAGAAGCTGCTGCAATCAGAGATAACATCTGTATACTGCAGTTAATAGGAATATCAAGGAACAAGTCCCTTATAAAATCTAGCATTCAGTATTACAGGCCTTTCAAGGACTGATTTACAGGTTCAGTGAGTGCAATAGGCAGTATTCTTCATCATAGCCAGAGAAAGAATCAAGAGGACGGGTAGCTTCAGTGTTCAGACTGAGGAGATGTTTCAGATGTTCAGATTGACCTATCTCATTGAAACTAAGTTCTTGGATCTTTATTAGGGTTCCCAAATGCTACAGATAACAGAGTAACTGACATACAATGTGCGGGCAATTAATTCCTCATCCGTCCTTCCCTATATTTTATTTAATGTCCAGGAATTCAAAGTGGCAAAATTTATGCTGCAAGCTGCACCTTTCTATGTGGCCCTTTAAAATGAAACTCTGTGAGGTGCTGAGGATTATAAGGCCATATCAGATAAAAGTCTGAGCTCCAAAGCAGGAGAAGAAAGTAAGCACAAAATGTGCCTCAGGCTGGTCTTGTGGATGACACCTCTCCTGAGCCGCCCCCTTTAAAGGTGGTTGAGCTGTGAAACAAGTTTTGCACAAGCATCAAATGCATGACCTGAACGGGTTGTCAGCATGAACCTCCCTGGGCAGGTGGAATGAAAAAATGGTTTGATTTGTCCTTTCTTGATGTTTTCCAGGAGAGGCATGCTGCAGAGGTCCGTAGAAACAAGGAGCTCCAGGTGGAACTGTCTGGCTGAAAACAGCAATGGTGGATGTGACCCATCCCCACCATTAGTAAACTCCCCCTGCCTATATTATTATGGATCATGCGATATCAGTATGGGAAATGTATGACGTGGTTTAAAAAAAAGTAAAAGTCAAGAACTCAATAAAAAACTTTAAATAAAAAAGAAACAAACAAAAAATAAAAACAAAAACAATGCGGTCTCTTTGCAGAATGATTTGCTTGATGTTTAAAAAACTTGGATCTTATTTTGTAAATACTTACATTTTTGTTAAAAAATACGATTATTGCATTATGCAAGTTATTTCATAATCTTACATGTCCTGTAACAGGCTTCTGATGTTGTCTATTTCCACTCGGTTGAATTTGCTGGGTCTGTTCATTTGAAGCACCTCACGTCTAATTCCATTCCCTGCGACTTCTCATTCCAACCCACCATGAGGTCAGTAGTAGTTCTATGGTGCTAGAGACCAGTCATTGCCTAATAACCTAGTCTGCTTTGCCATCAATAAGCTTTCTTGAAACAGTGACTAGATCACAGGTATTGTGACTTCACATTCAGCTGTCCAAGACAAAAGGCTCTTAAAATGGTTTTTCAAATGCAATTTATGCTGCGAAACTGTGTACTGTGCTGCGTAATTGAGGTTGAATCGCCACCTGGAGGGTTTGTTGCTTCTGCTTTTTGAGGTGAAAGGCAACAAAAGCAGCCGTGCAACAGAATGAAATCAAGCAAGATCAGTTTGAGACAAATTTAAGAGGCACATTGTAACCATCAAGCTATGACAAATTCTGGATGATGCCAAACAGCCATACAAATGCTAGTTGTAAAGTCAGCTTAATTCACCACTTGAAAATTTATTGATGGAGCAACTAATAGATAGCATCAAGTGGCTTTATCTGTAGGTGCCATGATCTATGATACTTATCTGATGCTACCACATTACATGTGTAATAGTACAAGAGGCTACCGAATATTCCACCTGGAACCCATGAGCCAGTTGTTACCTTTTTTTTTAATGACACTGCTGACTTCCATTCATCATGACCTTTACTCTTCAGTGTTAGCCAACCCTACCTAGTGACAGACATCTAGGACTAAGAGGGCTGAAGCAGGAGGAATGACTAGACAGGGTGCTTGTGCCAAGTACAGTATCACCAAACCTAACACATCATCCCCAAAATAGCTGCAGTTTTGAAGTTGTCCCTACCCCCCTGGAGGTTGCTGCCTGCATATTCTACTCTTCATTAGTGCTATTTTCCTGTATGTCATTGTGAGCAAGCTGTGATTAATAAAGAATTGGGGTTCTGTGAACTGAAAAAGGGCTTGTTTCTTCTCTCACTCCATTACATCTCTGGCATGTGCCCATGTAAGGGGAAAAGCTAATGTAGTCATAAAAGCATGGAAATGGGACTTAAACAAGACCTATTAATAAACCAAGCCTATTTCTCTGCCAAGATGGGACTAACCCGTGCTATGCATTTTCCAGTGCTTAGGCTGGTTGTTTTTAAAGATTGCTGTCTAAACTGAGCCTGTAAATGTGACCTCTAGCACTGAGTTTATTAAAAGAGATTAGCTACATACACATGCACATGCACTCCTTAATCCTGACCCAATACTGGGGAAAAAGAAATGAATCGGGGGAAAGAAAAGTAAACAATGTAGCTCTGGGTACATACATCAGTAACTACAACAAGATTTTGGGTGTTAACACACTGGGGTTTAGGGTAGAAAATACTAATTTATAGGATTTATTGAAGAACAAAATCACTTGGGTTTCAGCTGCTGAGCTGAAGATCTGAGATGTAAAATTGAATCAGACTCCATTTTGAACTGGGCAGGTGATAAAGTATTATCTCTAGGCTTAGTTTTCTGATCATGAAAGTGGCATCATTTACTTTCAGAGAGATGGACCTTATGCTCCAGGTCTGCAACAGTTAGTTTTTATTTTAGCAGACTCTTTTATTTTGGAGTCAAGAGATGGCCTGCAGTCAAAAAGCAGCAAAAGTTGAACAAGGAGAAAGGCTGTGAGCTCGAATCTGTGTGCAGTGAGCTCAATAACACAGAATGAAATGAGTACTCCAACTTGCTATGGCAGCTGAGTTTTCTTGCCTAAATTACTTATCTTTCTCGTGAAATTGCCAGAAGTAAACCTGGCAGAGAAGCCAGGTAGCAGATGTTGAGTCTGGAAGACATGAACTTCAGTGTTGCCAAGCCTGCAAAGTTTGTATATTGCTTTAAGCCCCAGTAAAAAGGACATTATTATGATTAAATTTAAGGTCCAGAATCTTAGTTTGAGGGCTTTTGGATTCCGTTTTCATTCCCCAATGGCAAGCCACTTACAGTTTTCCCTGTCCATTGACTGAACAAATTCTGGTAGTACTTCCAGCCCTTCCCTGTTTGTTTTCCTGGCTATGGTTGCTCAGAGAACAAGCCAAGGACAAATCTCTGCTGAGGCAGCCTGCCTCACTTCCATGGAGTTCAACTCTCTTCCCTCACAAACAAGGGTGTCCACACCCAAAGTGCCTGCTGGGATGGTCTCCAGCATACGCTCACCCCATCACAGACCTGGGCTTTGCCTGGGAAATGCTTCTCAACAGGTACCAAGGCTGCACAGGGGAAAAGAGTAAAGAGCCAGACAGTGGGAGTGCTGCTGCCCCAGGTCACAAACCATGCTCTGCTCCTGCTCACTTGGCTCTTTCAACAGTGGAGGGCCTACAGTTCACTTTATTAATGTATAACTATGCTTTGAAAGCTTGTTTGCAAATATACTGCCTATTTAATCTCTGATAGCTAAAAGAAATATCTGGAGACTTGCAGCATGATCATTTCCTTCTTCTACTCCGGTTCCCTTACATTTCCTTTTATTTTGCTTTAGTACTGCCTTTCTAGCTCCTCCCTGCTTGTGCCAGCAAAAGTGTATTGTTGCCATGGGTCTCTTCATGTGGAGCTACAGACAAAGGATCTCCTTGAAAAGTAATTTAAAAAAAAGTGTAAAACAACTGCTTTTTAAAGTATTACCATTATGGTAAGACAGGGCTTTTTTAATTCAATGGGAGGCAGAGTGCTCAGGGCTTTTAGATCAAAAAAATTAGCCGCCTTTGATTTCCTGTAGATGCCCAAGTCCATGCCGTGAGCTGTGAGCAGCTGTTGCAGACCATTTTCCATAGGCTTCCTGAAACCTCCCACAGGACGGGAGGGAGCCTGGAGCGCTGGCATTGCACCACACAGATGTTTCCTCCTCCCACTGGGTTATATGATGGCTCAGAAGCAGGGCAGAGCTGTGCAGCACTTCTAGAGAGGGGCTTCTGGCCTGTGACCTCCCCGGGTCCAAGGACTGCTGCTCCAGGTGTGGGTAGGATTCAATTTTCTCTTGGTTAACTCATCAGTTGTGTCAAGGTTGCTGCAAGGCGACTGCCTGAGCAGTCAAACAGGAATGGCTCAAACCTGCCACACTTCTCGTGGTCCTACCGAAGCCACAAAATTTATGCTCAAACCAAGTCATGGAATCCTTGAATCACTTAGGTTGGAAGAGACCTTAAAGATCATTGGGTCCTGGCATCGTTGACCTGGCGCTGCCAACTCCACCACTAAACCATGTCCCTAGTGCCATGTCTACATGTCTTTTAAACACCTCCAGGGATGGCAACTCAGCCACTTCTGTTCCAATGCTTGCAACCCTGTTGGTGAAAAAAAATTTTCTAATATCACAGAGTCACAGAATCACAGAATCATTTAGGTAGGAAAAGACCATCGAGTCCAACCTATGACCAAACACCACCATGTCAATTAGACCACGGCACTAAGTCCATGTCCAGTCTTTCCTTAAACACATCCAGGGATGGTGACTCCCTAGGTAGCGCATTCCAATATCGAATCACCCTTTCTGTGAAATATTTCTTCTTAATGTCCAATCTGAATCTCCCGTGCCACGACTTTAGGCCATTTCCTCTTGTGCTGTTACCTGGGAAAAGAGACCAACCCCACTACTGCATCCCAAATATTTTCAAAGTCAGGAGACTTGGATATAGGGTTTAAATCCACCACCAGTTTGGAACTTGAAAACAATGCCTTTTCTTTCCCCTTTGTTATCCTGCTTCTTGTCACATGGAGAGGTTTTTGTTGCTTTCTTTTCGAATGACTGGAAGAAAAGCCTAACCCCTCTACAGCCAAATATCAGCGCCTGCCCCTTCCCTCACTCCAGAATCCCCAAACATGTGACTGATGCACAGCAGCACTGTGCACACACACAGTTGTCTGTCTGCCTGCCATCCAGCAGCCCTGCCAGAGGGATGGGCTCTGTGATCAGCACAGGAGAGAGTTTTACTCGCAGCACCCAAACTATGCAGAGAAGAGGGGTACTTCTCTCTCATCTCCCAGAAAGAAAGACATTAGGGCAGCACGAGCATCTTTCTCATCCAGCTGTTGCCAGATCCCATCATGTCAAACCAAACCCTCCCATCAGGCTTTGATGGAGAGAAGCGAGGATGGCACAGGAAGAGGCAGGCCCCACACGCATCTTGCAGCACATGCCTTGTTCCAAGCACGTTCCAGCGGTGGGAAGAGGAGATATTCACTCAGCAGAAGGGATATTACCAGGGTGATAATGGGATAATTTTAGCCAGCTTTCCCTGCACCTCAGGGCTGGTGCCGCAGTGATGCTGGTGCAATACTGCCTTGCAGTGGTCAGACTTTACAAGGGGAGCATCTCTGAATACACCACGGCCTGATGGCAAGGATTTCCTCTGAAGAATATCCATTCCATCTGCTGCGCAGCTTACACTGGGTCTTTATATAAGGTAGATGGTAGCTTTGAAATCTGAAGCCTGAATCTCGACATTTTCAGGTTTAACTCCACTGTAACGGGAGTGGCATGACCACAGATAGCTGTAAGACCAAAAGAAGGACTGGTATTTTTGTTCGGAACATGGAGCAGCCAGAATTACAATTATTGTAACACCACCATCAGAAGCACTCCTGACTATGATAATTTCTGCATTGCTGAAACTTCAAATATGTCTAGAAAGCAACGTAGTGCACAGCAGCCAGATCAGAAGAAAGACTGAGAAAATGATAGAAGCAAAGTCTGAAGTACAGGGAAGAGCAAAAGAAGTTACATCAGAAACCATCAGCAGATGGGGAACTAAACAAACTGTGAAACAAATCTTACGTTTGAAAAGTAGTTTTTGTCTCCCAGCGAAGGAGAGAGCATGGTCACCCTTGAAGCTGTCTTCCTTGACAAACACTGAACTCTTTCTCCACCCCACACACTTGGAACTAGGGCACAAGACAGAGGAACCCAAAATCCAGCCTGCATTATATATATGTGTATGTGTGTTATCCATATCTCCGTGAGCAGTAGAAACCAGAATCTGCCTTGATTACCCCATGGATTAGGGGTTTCTCTAATGTACGGTAAAATTTCTCTGCTTCAGCCATTCATAATTCCGATACTATGCTGAAGCTCTGGTGCCATCTGATCTTTTAGTTTTCCTCCAGGGAAATTCATGGAGATTGTTTTTTCTATTCAAAGACCATAGAAATGCATATAATTGATAATTTACTTAGGGAAATATTTGCCTGCTCCAAGTCTACAGTATAATGCTGTGCTCCCTTTCCTTTGGACGGCAGTAAGCAGCTGTTGGAATATGCCTCCCTGCTGTAAGAGTTTGGCTTTGATGAAATGGGTCACAGAAAAGGAAGATCCTGGGCAACTCCTGAAGATGGAGACATGAAAGGCATTATCCCAAATACAGCCCAGACAAGTGTGATATAAGGAAACAGCCAAGCTACAACTTAAATTTCTCTTACCTATTATAGTTGCAAGGGATTTTTAAACAAACTTCGAAAAACAGGTTCACCCTATCAAAACACATTTTAAAAACATTAACTCTTAAAAGGCAGTTTTCCAAGAAGTCGTTTAGATAATAATTTCTACATGATCACAAAAGTTGACAAATATCCCCATGTACAACTGCTTCTGACCAGAAGATGGCAATCTCTTGTTATTTAACAGGCAGCTACAGATGGTAAATTTTATTTTGAAGAGCCTTTCAAGCTCTGCAGAATCCTGAAATCCTGCTCTGTGGAGGCTGGTGTTCTATATTTACCCTCAAACACGTATTTGGTTTTAAGTAAAACATAAAAGATAACACTTTTTCCTTGGGCAAAACTCATTGCTTTTGCTACATTTCCTTAAAAGTACAGCACGGGGCAGACATTTAAAAGGAACTAAGGGATAAGGTAGCCATATGAATAAACAGGTTAATATTACCTGTTCCATTACTGTGGAGCTTAGAGGTTGATTCCTACTCCCAGCAAGTCTGAACCATCTCTCCTGAGTGTTGAATGGAAGCAGGAAAACATCACTGCTCTTCAGATGGATTTCAAGCCGGCTGAAAAAGGGTGATGCTCGCAGCAGAAGAAACTGGAACATCCCTTCCTGCACTGCGGTTTCACATATAGATGTTTGCAAATGATGAAAAAAAATGGTGGGGTGCAGTGGCATATGAGCAGCTCTCCATGAACTGGTTGCACAGAGTGCATGTTTTCCTGACACAGGTATTAGCCTGGGAGCAGCACTGGATAAATGCACACCTTCTGCCTCCAGGGATAAGTTTGGAGGCAGCACAGCTGCTTGCTCACAAGGCACAGCCTGTGCTCAGATTAACAGTTCCTGTCAGACCTTGGATTTCCCCATGAAGGGCCAGCTCAGTTGCCTTGTGCCCTGCTCGTAGGACACCCTGCCAGTGCTGGAGGGAGCCTGACTCACCCAGCCTGATTCATCGCCTTGAGTGCCTGCCCGTGCGCTCACCGCCTGCGGCAGAGCTCTAGGGAAAGATGACTTCTGGGAAATACAGCAAAGAAGGAGGTTGACGGCTGCCGCTGGGAGACAGCAGCAAATTGGCAGCAGCCAAGCTGGGGGAGAGCAAGGCTGAAGCTGGGGGATGCCGCTTCTGCTCTGAGTTCCCCCCATCGCTGGCGTCTCAGGAGGGGTCCTGTGGGAAGGCAACCCACACACGCGTGTCGTGGTTTAATCCAGCAGGCAGCTGAACACAACACAACTGCTGGCCCACTCCCCACCACGGGTGGGATGGGGGAGAGAACTGGGGGGAAAAAAAGTAAAATTCATGTGTTGACAGTTTTGTAGGACAGAAATGAAAAGGTAATAATAGTACTACTACTACGACTACTAATAATAATAATAATAATGACGATGCTATACCAAAAAAGTGATGCACAATGCAATTGCTTACCACCTGCTGACCAATGCCCAGACAGCTCGCAAGCTTATATACTGAGCATGATGTCATAAGGTATGGAATATCCCTTTGGGCAGTTGGGGTCAGCTGATCCAGCTGTGTCCCCTCCCATCTCCTTGTGCCCCCCAGCCCTCACAAAGTGGTGTGGTGTGAGAAGCTGAGAAGTCCTTGA
>VYZQ01032888.1:6385-22713 GCA_013400655.1 Mystacornis crossleyi | reverse complement strand
CTCCCACCAGCTCAGAAAAGATGTAGAAAGACCATATGTCTGACTGCATAATATGCTGATATGCCTCACCTGAGCATTCAGCATATTTTCACCCTCTTAAGCCCTGAAAAATGTTGATTCTGCCAGAACTTTGAAGTCAGTGAAGCTGGATCTCTGCCTTTATGTGAGTTCCCAAGAAAGANAAAAAAAAAAGAAAAAATCCTCATAACAATGTACACATCTAATACCTTGTTCAAGACTTAAAATGTGTTTTCACTTTCCTAATTACATGAAGATCTAGGCTGCTCCCACATATGTCTTCATGGATTTTTTTCTATTTACTCAAATAAATATGGAATATTTTCTTACGCTGAATAAATCAGGAGTTGCAGAATAGCAATGGTATCTGTGGGTGCTTTCGTTGAAACTAGCAGTAAAAGAAAAAAATCTTTCTTTCAGGGGACTAAATAATTTGGTATAATATGTTTTCTAAAAACTCTTAGAGTGTTCTGCTTCTGAAACAGAATTTTGTCTTTATTTTTTTTTTAACCAAATTGTTGCTAAAAACCACTGGACAGGCTGAATATTGATCATGGAAGCCCCACTGGATAAGTTTTATACAGTTCAAGTATTCCTAAAAGAAAACTTGGTAATCAGAGATATCCTCAGCTTGGATTCCAGTTCATATTTTCAAGCTTTAAAAACTAAGATTATTTAGATAGCAATCTAGGTGATGAAATTGGATTTTTGACTGAGACATTATTCAGGGAAAGTGTACAGTCCTGGGACGAAATGTACTGCAGAAGTTCTGTTAAACATTTTGGCCTTAGAATGGCATGATCCAATTATTTCAAGACAGAAATGAAATATAGAAGTTGTGTACGATAATACGAACTCCTGCTGTCACAGGCAAATTTGAGTCTTGCTTTAAGGTCAGTTGAAGGGGTACTAAGTTGGGGCAGGGAGAGCTTTCATTCTGTGCACTGGTTTGGTGTTGGGATTTTAGTTTTACTTTGTTTCACAATTAGCAGTCATACTTTGCAGTAATGTAAATCTTCTGCATCTGTAAATCACTTATTAACTAAAGCCTGAGTTATAACCCCACCAGAAATGTTGATACAATTTATAAATGTTTACACCATTTATAAAGTTGTTTAAGCTATGTAAGATTTTAATAAAGTGGATTTTCAGAGTTTTCACATTCCTCTGGAAACAGACTCAAGCTACCAAAAAAAAAACAAACAAACAAAAAAAAAACTAGTATACTGGTGTCTCAAGTGTATCATATCCTTCCTTCTTCTTTCCTTTGAAATATTCCTTCAAAAATCCAAGAAACTAGTAATATTTAACAACTATGTTTCAATCCTTCTGTTACCTTTGCATGTTTCAATGTGTGTTTTTAATAACATTTTTCAGATTCTTAACTCCCAAGAATTTATTCTTCTAACTGAGACACAGATACTGCTTTTAAAACCTATAATTAAAATGGTTTTCACATATTGTTTTTAATGTTGTCTTCTTGAAGCCAGAAATTTTAAATATGAGAGAATGTAGCTAAAAAAACAATTAAAGAGAAAGGTGGGTGTGAAAAAAAACCAAAACAACAAAGAATGGATAGACTCCAAATAGGAAACTCAGCAGTTAAGTATAGAATGAGAAATGGTGCATGACATTATGTTTAAGTAGCCCTGTTGAAGTAAATTGGATTATTTGCCTCAGTAAAGCAAACATGATTTGGTTCTTTTATGTATAAATTCCTTTGGTCTAATTTGGAATGAAAATCTGACATAGATGAAACAGGAGGAGGTGAATACCGCTGACTTTTTTCCATACCTGTTCTGCATTTTATATGGATGAACTGTGAAATACATCATCAGCCTGTAATTACAGGGAAATGGGACTATGTTAAAGAAGCATCTCTAAGCTTCCCCATTTTGTAAAAATTAATTAAATTTAAGTTTCTTCATGTTTCTGATTATTAGGTAATAAATATGAGTAGTATAAATAAATATTTTTTTATTTTTCAAAGATTTGTTTATAAGTACTCCTTTCACTAACTTGAGCTGATTGAACAACACACTTGAATATGTTTAATTGCTTTGAAAAATTGAAGACTATGATACAAACAAGTTATCATAAGAAAATTAAGTCACCCGATCAAGATCTTGATTGTTTACAAATTCAGATTAAAGGCAGAATTAAATACAGGGGGAAAAGAATTTCTGCCCAATAAGAGGAATGGGTTATTTCTTTTTTCAGTTTTTTGAGACATTGTGTACTTCCAGAAGAAAGTGATACTTACTGGATGGCATGGTCATTATACAGCTTTTATCCTGAATCCATAAGTTTTTCACATCCATTCTCTGCACTTTTTACCCTGTATTACACAGCTATAGGTATTCCCAGAAACTGAACTTTCAAACAGGACCTAGATTCACATCCTGGACGGGCATTCTCTGGAAGCTCTCAAATTTAGGAGTTTATGTATTTCAAAGTAGTTTCAAACTTTCTGTTTTTCAGCTCATCAGAAAAAAAGGTTTTCCTCCCACAGATAAGAAAATAAGGATTAATCAAGACAAGATAAATAATTGTTTCGATGACATTTTTTTTCTCTCCCCAGTGTTTCTGAACTGGAAAAAAAAGTTTTCTGCTTAGTTTTTCTTCAGTGACAGAATGATGGTTCTTGGAATCTCTGGATAGACTTCTAAAAATTTTTGTATTAACTCAAATAAAATATAAATATAGGAAAATAATAAACACAGGATTTTCCCTTTCAATTCTAGCATTGTTTTACAGAACTTTTCCACTGTTCTGCTGTTGAACCTTTTTTGTCAGCCTCAACCTTCTGTCCTATTTAACTGCCAATAAAATCAATTTGTCTCAGATTAAAGTTTATTTGATATTTTCAGTTCTCCTAAATTCAGTTAATCAGTTCAAGGGGCACAAGAGTGCTAACATGCCACTCCATTCAAATTAAACACCAATAGTTACTTTAATATATTACATTATCAAAACATCACATAGCACAACTAGTTTGTTGTTTACTAGTTACAACTAGTAAATGCTTTGGTACATTAATATGTTCTTAAATGTAATATGTGGGAAAATTTCTGGTATTTCTTATACTATTCTATGCTGTTTATCTTCCATAGCTATCGTAAGGAACTTCTATGTATAATAATCCTTGCTCTGATATATAACTGCTTTTTTTTAGCTGTTTGAAAGAAATTGATTTTTAAAAATCCAAATCACATAAGACCAAATTTCAAGAATACAGTGCAAGATTGATCTGTATGATTTCTTACTTCTCTCTAATTTTGAATAATTGAGAAGATATCAATGGTTAAATTTGGTTGTATTGAAACTGTAATGGTTTAGCTTTGCATAACACATAACTTTGCATAACTTTGTCTGAGCTCTGTTAGAGCCAGTGTACCTATCTATATTTTGCTGTGATAATACCAAGGGTATTATTCTATTGGATAATAGAAAGATATGGCTGCAGGGGTTCCGAAACAAAATAAAAGTTAAGCTTCTTTTTAATGCATATTATTAATTGTAGAATATTACAATAAGCCACTATAGTGAAGTCATACTAATGTCAGCTCAGAATCTAATGTGCAGAAAAGCAAATGTAAATCTTATGGACTGCTTCCTACTAAGCAATAATGGAAGGAACAAAAGACCTTTTCTTTTCTTTAAAAGAAATTGTCTGTGTGAAGTTACAGGTCAAACTTAAAGTAAGACATCTGGGTTTAACAAGCAAACAAAAGAAGATCACATGTATGGAAGCAATCTCTTGAGATGCCAAAACTCTGTTTTAAGGAAAATTTTAGTAATATTATTTCAGACTATTTAATTTCATGGCTGCGGAGAATGTAACTGATCTCCCATCTTTGGTGTCTATTTTGTAGAAAGATTATCCTGCATTTGTAGCCTACCATAGCATTTATGCTTGTTTATGATGGATTACACAAAATGTAAAATGATTTTCTCAGATAAACATCTGTATCATAAACACTTTCCAAAGTTTTCACAGTTTTTACAGGTAGACTGTTATTAGGGACCTTTCTAGTAACAATGGAGAGGCTTTTGAGGGATCAAAAAAACTTGCAGCAAGAGCAAAAAACTTTTGACCTCCAAATTAAAACAAATACGTCTATGGGAAGAAGTCCAATGCTTTGTGTGTTGAACTGAACTTCAAAAGATCTGTTCTCAGGAGTTTGTACAACTGATGGATTCTTGCTGCATTAGTCTCTATTTTCTCTCCCTAAAAGAGAATGATTTTGTCTGTTTTATATCAGTAGATATATTTTCTAATGCATGTCAGGTGCTCTGATTGTGCACTGGGGAACAGGAAACAAAAATCTATAAATAAGCAGTTAAATGTAATTTGTTAGACTATATAAGCTGTTCATCAGAAATGGAGATTCAAAAAACACTGATTCCTTTTTATGCTTTAAATATTTTCTTGTTAACTGAGACAGGAGAGTAATTGAATAACAGGGGTGTAAACATAATTAAGTTGACACAAATTAGGCATCTACTGTGTTGTTATTATTTGAAAAAGGTGCTGTAGCTGGATCTGTTTTAGCTTCAGCAAAATGAAGATATCTGATTATATTGATGCATATAAGTAATGGAAATATGAAATATTTTTCATTGAAATCTACATGTAGCTATGGCATTGGCAGGAGAAATTTCAACCAATAACTCACATGCTATTCTGGATAATGATCTTGGGTATGAGGAAGAAGATAGTTGGTTTGTTTTGCTTGTCAAACATCCTGATTTCTAGTTATATTTCCTTAAATCATGTTCTACAAGTTAGAGGTAGTTAAAGAATGCATTATTCCAGAAAATATATTTCTGTAGTAATTCTAAATTTTAATCTCCTTGCAATGATTTTAAACATTCTGGTTAACTTTGAAGATATAGGTAATGGTTTTGTTCACTGTTCATAATTGTGAATGCTGTATTATCTATATATATGGATAATTTACCAATGCATGTAAATAGAAAAAATATATTTTAGCTTTTGTTAACACATCCATAACAGATGAACTTTATTTCTCAACAGTGCTGATGTAATTTTCAAATGAAAGAACCAACACAGGTTCTGAAATTTAACTAAGATTTATAATATAAGATTTCTTTTCGTTTTTATTTTTACCAGATGCAAATAAAAGATGCCAAAATGTTTGCAACTCACGCATTTAGGACAGCTCTTTTAGTAGATCCCTCAACTTTTTAACAAAATAAGCACAGAGACTCCTTCGTTCCATATTCCTTTCCATGTCATGATTCACAGTCTTGAAAACAGGGAATGTAAAATGAAAATGCTCTCTTAGATTGCCGTTCTGAAATAAAACACAGTTTTATTTCAAAGCAAAGCAAAAAAATCCCTCTATTCTTTAACAAACCAAGCCTGTCCTCAATATCTGGTCGGGAAAAGCCAAGTCATTATAACCCCTGGACTGTCACTATCACTTACTCTATAATCCTTGTGACAGGTGTCACAGAATGCAACTCACTATGACAATGCCTTATGGGTTTTGGAGAGTAGACTAAAAATAAACATAAGAAAGGCATAATTAGAATCACAGATACTTTCTTGAGGTCCAGCACACAGGAAAAACTTGGATGATAGCCTTTCTTCTAGAGAGGGCCATTTCTACACATTGTCATTTTTTTCTGTGCTGTATCTTTTATAAGTAAGATAAAGGGCAATTAGTGAAATGTCGGTGATGTAGGATACCAGGAATGCTTCAAAACAAGACTGTATTTAGAAAGAAAATACTTATAAAAATTGAATTTTGCCACTCTTGTGTAATCTTTAATTTAGGTAACAGGTAATTCAGGAAAAGAGTTCATCTGAATGACAAATCAAAACACAGATCAGTGACTGTGAAATAAAGCTTGGCCTCCAGGCATTCTACAGTTGCTTTAGGTTGTATAATATATGCCAGAGTGGAAAAAAAACATTGGGGGGGTGGGGAGGACATGGGGGTGGAACCTATACAGATATTGTATAGCATTCTTTATTATCTTAAAGTTTGATGAAGTTTTCTGAAGGCTGAGAGAAAGGAATATGTTCTGTCTGAGACTCTTGTATAGAGATTAATAGAAAACTACCAGAAAACCATCAGTCATCATCATAATAGAACTGTAGTGGAATACTAAGTTGGCAGGGACCTCGAGCATCACTTGGTCCCAAATATCTTGACAAAAGCACAGTCTGGACAAGGTGACCCAGCACCTTGTCCAGCTGCATCTTGAAAGTATCCAGTGTTGGGGAATGTGCCACTTCTGTGGAGAGATTATACCAATGGCTGATTGTTCTTATTGTGAAAAATTTTTTTTTTTTGTGTCCAACTGGAAACTCCCCGGGAGTAGCTGGTAGCCATTACCCCTTGTCTTTTCCATGTGAGCCCTGATAAAAATGAGATCTACATCTGCTTTGTATCCACCCTTTAAATATTTGAACATGGTGGCACTGTCTTCCCTAAGCTCCAGGCTGTAGTGGTTTGATTCGCATTTTCCCCTTTNAGAAGAAGAGAAAAAACATCTTCATCTTCATCTCAGCTGGAAAGCTCTTCCCCCTGCCTCAAAAGTTTATAATGAAATTAAAGGGGAGTTTTTAATATCTGAGTCCATCACCATAGGTTTACAAAAGAGCTTTCAGCTTCTAGCATCTCCTCTCTCTCCTCTCTCTAGGCTTCAGCCCTTTCTTCTGAGTCTTTGCCTTTCCTGGGAAAGAATTGAAGGTTTCATATCTCGGAGAATAAACTTACAGCACTGAAGGAGTTAATCTTCCCGTGCCGGACCTTGAAAACTGGACGTTATCTCTCGTGAGGCGGCAGCTTTGGCTGTGCAGCTGTTTGCAGCCAGAGCTGGGTTTGAAGTAAAGGGGGGTCATCTCAGCACAGCCTACCAAGCGGCAGCTTGGGGCTGTGGCCCCCCACTCCTGGGCCTGGGGCTGTGGCCCAGCCCGACACCCCTGGGCCTAGCAGCCGGAGCCTAGCCCAGCTCACCGGGAGAGGCCCAGGCCCGCACGGGCGTCAGGGGCTGTAGGTCCGACCCCCACCCCTGGGACCGAAGGGAGGAAGGTGAAGGCCATGGCCCCACGGCAGAGCTGAACCAACGCCCCGGCCTGCCCTCCCACCAGGCCGCAGGTTCTCACAGGCAGGGCCCAGCAGGGCCCCGCCGGGCCAGCCCAGGCCCCCCCCCAGGGGGGCTGAGCGGGCCCTCAGTTACTTCTGTCTTCTCTGGAAGAGCAAGAGAGAGATTCCCTCCTACTACCCTTTTACATCTGAATTCACGGAGGCGTCTCCCTTCTCTAAGTGGCTCAGTAGAGCTGTCCATATTCAAATTAGTTAATTGATTGGTTCTGTCAAGTTCTGGAGGAAATTGCAGCACCTGTTGCTGCAAACCACTTCCTCAAGGAAACAGAGCCAAAAGGAAGAAAAACCTGAAGAGCAGGAAGGGATGCCAACCCATGACACTGGCTGAACAAATACAGTTCTCTCAATCTTTCCTCATATGGCAGGCTACCCAGTCCTTTGATCATTTTTGTGGCCCTTTAGGGACCATTAGGAATTGTTGAGAGAAAAAGATAGTCTTGCAGAATGAAAATGTCTGGGGTTTGCTGCATAGCAGTTTGAATAAATTAAAATATAACTGAATTGATGATATGAAAAAGCAAATTAGTTTTCGCATTCCAGTGATAGTTGTTTTCATTTTTCCCATTCCATAAAATTGGTAGATTTTAAATGTCATTTGTTCTTTTGCTGTGGAAGTGTAATGTCATTTTTGATTTAGTCTTGGATACAAGAGGTGTGATAAAATATTTATTTGAACTCATTTGATTGGAACAATTCTTCTTTTCATTGTGAGATAGACCACGAGAAAAGTTGTAATGCATTATAATATTTACTAATTCCTAAGAAAATTTATTTTAGGCAGAGAGAGTCCTCTGATGCTTCAGAGTAAATGATATGCATATGTAAGGAGTTAACATGAAAAGTAAAGAAGAAATCTACAAGCTTAGGTGGTAGATGCAATATCTCTAAGAATGAAGATTCCATTTTCCTTAATCCTGATGATTCAAAACCTAAATTTGCTTTGTCTCAATAATGGCCTATAGGAAACAAGAATTTTAAAATATACAGTCTATATGCCTCAGTCCTATTTGAAACATGCACCATCACTGCAAATAACTTATTTTTAAATGATTATTCATTTGCATCTTACATTCTTTGGATTGGAGTATCTTGGCTAACTTCATCCCAAATAAGTAGTAATTGTTTTCCATTCTAATAAAGGCTGGTAAAAATCAGGTGTCATTCTGCTAGGCATAAAAATATGGAAGTGGAAGATTCAGATTCTGGCCCAAAAAAGCTTCACTTCAAAATACATAAGGCACATATAATACAGAAAAAGTGAGTTCATATAATAAATATCTTTAGTTAAAACTTTGGTGTTCAAAGCTGGTAATAAAGAGATCGGCTAAGAAAGGAAACAAAGGAAATAAGGAGTAAAACTTCCCAGATCTCCATTGAGTGTGTTTAAACCATTATCCATTAGTCCATGGCAGACATTATAAGAACAAAAAAATAGCCTGAGTTCAGTCCGTTTGTATGAGCACTTCCTAATGCTAGAGGTGCCTCTAGTCAACTGTGTGCTCATTCACTGAGCAAAAATTCTTGTTTCCATTATGTATTTTGTCTTTGCCATGGCACATCTCAGAAAATTAATTAAAGGACTGGAAGAAATGCAAAAAATGCACTTATTTTCAACACAAAAATAAAAATAAACAAGCCATTAGAATCAGGTCTTATGTTTATGACCATTGCCCTTTGAGTTTGTTGTTCTTCTAGAGGCACAGATGCAGTCGTACTTGGCTGCTTCAAAGACTGGTGGAAAGGTTGAATGCTAGAGGTATTGCAGGCAATGCAAGAGGAAAACAAAGCTAAGGCAAGCAAGGCTGAGTGACATAGGAAAAGACACAACATGAAGACCGATGCAGGGAAAAGTTAAGACTTAAAAACCACCTCCAGGAAAAGAGCAGCTGAGTGGCAGTGAAGCAGAACTAAGTGCATAAACAGAAAAGCAGCCATTTAATGCTTAGTGGTTCTGACCAAAAATGGTTTGGTGAATGGAAAAGTACAAATATGATGCACAAACAAAAGAAATTTGGGCTTCCATTTGATACTGAAACTCCATTTTCTTTCTTTCCCGTCCTTGGAAGTCTGCTTCTGTAAGTAGGAAATAAGATGTCTTAGAGAAGATACAGAAAGGAAGTGTCTGATATAATGATGCTGACATGTATGTGACCAGTTCCAAAAGAAGTTCATTAAGAGGTAGAAGATTAAAAGAAGTCTTCTTGTTATCAAGTGTTAGAATGAATTGCTTATGTGATGTCATTTAAAATAGTAGAACCTCCACAGGTGCTTAAAATGACCAGGAAAGGAGACATGGGAAGAGACATGGGAGACTGCTTAAGAAATAAATTTTTATGAGAAATTTGGATGCCTTACAAATATTCATGATATTTACCAAGCTTTTTAGGAAATTGTGTTGAGATTCTTGTCTAGAGAACTGAAGAGAAAAAATGACACAGTTATGCTGTTAGGTTATTCCAGAACGAAATAATGTGCTAATATTAAGAATTATTTACCTGATGTTTTGTGATGAGCCTTTTGCTCATCACAAAAGTTCCCTTTAATAATCAATTATGTTGCAGACCATTAGAGTTTTACTAAATCCTAATGCATTTCCTTCAGGTTAATTTAGTAATACAGTAAGAATGTAAAATGTAAACTCTGCCTTCAGATCTACTCAGAGTGTTGCTGACAATCTTAACCTTCTGAACTCATTTGAGTTTTAGCTTGCCCAGCTGCTAGTAGGAACTCAACTCACCAGTGTGCATAATCCATGGAACAGGTAGATGTGCTCTTTGCGTCATGCACTGATATCTCTTTGGGCCTTATGGATTGCTGGTGACCTTTCCCTTTTTTCTTTCCTGATATTCTGTAGCTCAAGAGACAATTTTATGTCTGTGCCTTAGTTCTCTAGGGATTTCTTCAATGGCTATTTCTTGGCATGCTCTTTGAAGGCAGAGAGCACCTTTAGCCATGTTTTCATTTGGATATTGGAATGCTACGTGAGAAAGTTTTGTGCGGTTTTTTGGCTTGAAAGTACCATCAGCACAGAAAGGCCTGTTTAACTCACAGAAATACAAAAAAGTACTGCAGCAACCAATGTTCAGGCAAAGACATACAAATTAAACATATTTCAAGAAACCCAGTAACAGAAAAAATAGTGCTTAAAAGTAATGGAAAAGTCACTATTATGGTTTTCCTCAAGGGCATAAATCAGGCTAAAATGTGGTTTGGAGTAAAAAAGCATTCAAGTTATGAATGAAGTGAAACATTTTCTTTTATAAGATAATACATAGAAACAGCACAGGGAAACATTTTGGTTAGGCATAAATAGATATGGAGCATTCACCAACAACACTGAGGAAATGTTTTTATTTTTTGCAAATACATAATTCATAATAAAACCAATGTTGGACTCTTTCATATTTATGGAAACAACTGAAATATAAATGTAGCACTGCACACACATTGTCTGGCACAGCATAATGAGTTTACTGTATATACCGTGGAAGTTAACAGCATGGGTGTGGAAAAGCCTGCAGCATTTTTTTGTGTTGTTTGGCTATAAATCCAGCTGTAGCATTTATTTTGAAGAAATATCTTCTCAAATAACTGCAACAGTTGCCAGAAAACATTTATTTGAATTGTAAATCCTGCTTGTTAAAGAATATATAGGTAGGGCATATAATGCTAGATTATTTCCCAATGTTTTGCTTTCCAGTGATGTCACATGACCTGAATTGATTAGCTTGCAGCCTGATCCATTCTTGAGAAAAAAATCCCAGGGTTATTCAATGGTCTGGGGAAATCAGGCTTCAGCCATGAAAGAAAAGAAATTCTTCAGTCATGGCCTGTTGATACTGACTGGGTTTTTTTAGCATAAAAAAAACAATGAAGAAATTGCCTTCTTTCTTGGATGATTAGCACAGTGATAGTAGAAGATACAGATGATGTTTGTTCTTCTAAAGAAAAATACTTAGAATAGTGGAGGAGCCTGGTGTCCTCTGAAAGGTCAGCCCTACTATAACTCACTTTCTTGGTAAAGAAAGAAAGGAAATTTGGGGCTAGATGCATGACTGCTACGACAAGAAAGAAAACACAGGAGAAAAGGAGTTGGTTGAATTTTTCTTTCTTAAAAAGCTTTATGTGGTAGATAGAAGACAGACTTTTGAATATTTGGAGCTATAGTTCCAGGTATGAATTTTTATCCACTTTTGGAAAAGCATATCAGAAATTGTTGTCATTTTTACTAGATAAAAAGCCAATATAAATGCCAGCCCCACCTTTTCTTTTTAGTATTTCTCCATCTCTGTTGCTAATTATCTGACCACATTGGAAAAGGAGTCCTGATTCCCCCTTTAGGTTTTTATAATATGTATAAAACATCTTTCTCAGTGTTGAGGGAGGCAGTACGTGCCGGAAAATAATTCTCCCAGTGTGGTAGAAGAAAGCAATCAGTGCTTGATTAAGATTTTATTACCAATCATCTTATTTTGCTGGCCTTGTTAAGAAAATAAGTTTTCCCCAGGAGAACTTAATTATTTTAGGGGTTATTTTGGACTATCTGGCTTTTTGAAGATCTTTTTCTGCCATTGAAGTTAAAAGTATGACATAGTATTTAATCCTTCTTCTATTCATATATACAAGTGCTTTTCCCAAATGATTTAACAAAAGGATAGTACAGATGTAAACAGAGACTCTTTGAATTATTCCACAGGGGAAGATATCAATATGCACATATCATATTTTTACTGTAAATCAGATTGAACAGAACATATGTGTTATGTATCTACAACCCTTCCTATATCTATTTGCTTCTATTTCTGTCACAGTATAGGAAGAACCAGAGGAAGAAAAAGAAAAAAAAAATTTTATCAAGCTTTCACCAATCAAGAAATATTCTTTGCAAAAATTCAACCTTTTTACAAGACGCATAGCAATATTTAATGGGAATAGTCTGTTAACAATGAAGTGCAGGTATTGGTTTTGGGAAAAATGCATCAAAAGACAGTCACAGGCATTTCTTTTCTCCCTAGCTGTGGGAAAACCTTTGCGACCACATACTGCAAATGAAGGTCTAAAATGGAACAAACACTAAGCAACAAATATAAAAGATGCTTAAATTTGCCTACTGTTTCACAGATAAATTGATTTTGTAAACACATCTCTTTTTCTTCTGACATTACTGAAGAATAACCATTCACTTATGGCTTAACCTTTTCATTCTTAAAACTTGCTAAGCATTTTTAGAATTGAGACTGATATCTTGCATATCTTTCTACCATATCTTTCTCTTATGGTGGCACACGAGAATACACCAGTTTGCGTGCAGTTGTGATGGATCATTTGATAAACTGCTCAGATGTGATGGAGAGTCTACAGTAAGAAGTACAGAAATCACAGAAGTCTACCTTGACTTCAGCAAGACTTTTGACACTGTCTCTCATCCTCAGAGGCAAGTTCAGTAAATGTGTGTTAGATGAATGAACAGTGAAGTGGATCAAGAACTGGCTCATTGTCAGAACTCAGAGGGTCGTGGTCAGTGGAGAAGAACCCAGTAGGAGGCCTGAAGTCAGTGGCATTCCCCAGGGGTCAGTACTTATTGGGTCCATTCTTATTCAGCTTGTTTATCAACAACCTGGCCAAACAGATAGAATGCACCCTGAGCAGTTTGCTGATGATATGAAACTGAGGGGAGTGGCTGATACAACTAAAAGCTGGGCTGACATTCATCAGGACCTCAATAGGCTAGAGAGTTGGGTGGAGAGAAACCTAATGAGGTCCTGCACCTGGGAAGGAATAACCCCAAGAACAAATACAAGTAGGGGCTGACCTACTAGAGAGCAGCTCTGTGGAGAAGGAGCTGGGAGTCTTGGTGGATGAGCATGAGCCCTTGTGGCCAGGAGGGCCAAGGGGATCCTAGGGTGCATCAGGACGAGTGAGCCCAGGAGGTCAAGGGAGGCAATCCTGACCTTTAGGTGTCCTATCTGGAATACTGTGTTCAGTTCTGGTCTCCACAGTTCAAGAAACACAAGGAGCTACTGGAGAGGATCCAGTGGGAGCCACAAACATGATTTGGGGTCTGGAGTCTCTCTCATATGAAGAGAGACTGAGGGAGCTGGGCCTCAGCTGGAAATGAGAAGACTGAGAAGGGATCTCATCAATACATAAAATATCTCAAAGGTAGCTGTCAGGAGGGTGGTGCCAGGCTCTTTTCAGTGGTGCCCAGTGACAGGATGAGGAGCAATGGCCATAAACTAAAATACAAGAACTCAGCATGAGGATGACCTTTACACTGAGGGTGGCAGAACACTGGAAAAGTCTACCTAGGGAACTCATGGGTTCTCACTCTCTAGAGATATTCAAAACCCAACACGGTCCTGTGTAACCCACTCTAAGTGACCCTGTCTTGGCAGGGGGGTTGGACTAGATGATCTCCAAAGGTCCCTTCCAACCCTAAGAGTTCTGTGATTCTGTGAAGTATGGTTAGGTAGTAAGTATAGACATGTTTGGAAGAATGAATTTTCAAATTTCTTTTTAGTTTCTTCGTGATTACCAACTACAGTTTTTGTAGCAGAAGGGCCATGTAAGTATAAAATAATTGTAGTATTTCTTCAAAACACAGCCTCTTACTTTATTGACAATAAAAGAAAAATACGGGCTTTTTCAGATTAGCCATCTCTGGACTGTTAAAAACTATTGCTTATGACACATACATGTCTTCTAATTCCTTTTTATTTGTCGTATCTGGATTATCTGAGAGAAGTGAATTCCTTGATTATTATTGAACCGCTCTGGTAGGTACCTTCAGCTTGTCCTGCTAGATAAATTGGGTTGCTGCATTTTCAGGAATTAAGTTCTTTTTCCTTATAGTTATTGCTGTGGTTTACTGTGATAAAATGTTATTCAATTACAATGTCAATTATGTCATTTTAAAATATATGTACAGGATATGGATTAAAAGAAATTAAATAGTTATATTTTTAAGAGAATGTTTGAGGGTTAATAATTATGTCCTCTTTAAAAGAACTAAAATTAAAATTCTGCTTGTCAGGAATTACAGTTCACAGCAAAGGTATAGAAGTTTTTTAGATCTAACAAAAAAAAGTAGCAATAATTGCAGGAAGATACAATTTCAAACCTGAGGCTTTTTCCTATGAACTAATAAGCGAAACAAATGAATATGGAATATCCAGGTGAATTTAGACTTCAAAGAAATGCTTGATCTCAGTAAGATATCATCACATTCCTCCCTCAGTCTGACTCATTTTTGCTGGAAGTTGTCACTGGTAGGAGTTCTTTGACTGTTTGCATGTATATGTGGGATTTAGGGGTTTTCTGCAGGGGTATGAAGACCCTTGAGTAGTCTGCAGTGAGTCAGGATAGGCAAAACAATTATATCTCATATTAAAGCTCTGTGTATTGGCTTTGTCTCAGAAAACGCAAATTTTCTTCTGAGTACCTGATGCAGTGCTGCATTTTGAATTCAGTATGAGAACGATGTTGATAACACATAGATGTTTTAGTCATTGCTGAGCAGTGTTTACCTTGAGTCAAGGACTTTCCAGTTTTCTGTGCTCTGCCAGTGAGCAGGTGCACAAGAAGCTGGAAGGGAGCACGGCCAGGACAGCTGACCCAAACTGGCCAGAGGGATATCACATACCAGAGAATGTTGTGCCACCCCACGTAAACTGGGCTGTTGGCTTGTGCTGCAGGTTGCTGCTTGGGGGCAGGCTGGGCATCAGTCACCATATGGTGAGCAATGGTACTGTGCATTGCTTGTTTGTCCTCAGGTGTTATTTCTATCTCTCTTTTCATTACTTTTATTATTACTATTATTATTATTGTAAATATTATCTTTAGCACTCACTATTATTACTGTTGTTATATTACCATTGGTGGTGGTGGTGGTGGTGGAGTTTTTATTTTGTTTCCATTATTAATCTGTTCTTATCTCAAGGTTTACTTTTCTTTCACTTTGATTCTCTTCCCCACTTAGGTCAGGGGGAGGATGCAAAAGAGCAGCTGCATGGTACGTATTTGTTGGCTGGGTTAAACTGCAACAACCTGATAGGACAGAACTGAAAAGTAGCAAGGAATTCTCTAGCTCTAACCAGACCTTGGAAAAGAAAATGAAACGTATCAAAAGTGTAATCAGTGCTGCACTTCTAGTGATTTTTTAAAATACTTGATTTCCTTTTAAAAGGAAATAACTTAAAAAGAAGAGAAAAATCCCAAACTCCCCCTTACAACAACAACAGCTGTTGATAGATTTAGCTGCTTTGGGTGAAGTGGTGAATCTGCGTGGTGTCAGTGAAACATTACTGCATTATATAACCATAACAATGGCAAATGAAGTAATATTTTCCCATTTCCCCACTCAGGTCTAATGCAAATGGATGAAATCCTTTAAAGGCAATACAGTAAGTGACATGCCTAAATGAAACTTGTATTTAGCACCACTGAAATGGCAACCTGCTCTAGGTACTGTGGACTAAGCCCTTCACACTTATTTATGAAACAACACAAATAATTTTGCACTTTTTGACTTACTGTCACACTTTTAACAAAGTCCTTTGCAAGTACTACTAAAAGTACATCACTTTTTAAGCTCTCAATTTAAGGTAGAACTTTGCACTTTAACAGAAAGTTTCTAGCTTCGTTCTTCCCTGGTATGACACAATTGATATTGTAGTGTGGTTTTCCTGCAGTGGAACAGTTTAGTGTAATGTTTAAGACATTCTTGAAACATCCATAGGGTACGCTATTCTCAAGGGGTTTTTTAAGAGCATACATGAGCAGAAACTTTGCCTTTCTCTTCTTGGGTAAAAAAAATTAAAGCCTATGGCTTTTGACATTCCCACAGTGTTCTACTGCTCCACTTGAGCAAGCCTGAACTTTGAAGGTGACAGGCATTAACTAAAAGCATAGCTGTTGTAAAAGCCCTTGGTGACATTAAAATATTTTCACAGAATCACAGAATCACAGAATGTCTAGTTTGGAATAGACCTTCAAGATCATCGAGTCCAGCCCATGCCCTAACACCTCAACTAGATCATGGCACCGATCCACATCCAGTCTTTTTTTAAACACGTCCAGGGATGGTGACTCCACCACCTCCCTGGGCAGACCATTCCAGTACTTTATCACTCTTTCCATGAAAAACTTTTTCCTAATATCCAACCT
>VYZQ01032887.1:44545-54939 GCA_013400655.1 Mystacornis crossleyi | reverse complement strand
GCAGCAGGGTTGGATTCAGTGACCTTTAAAAGGTCCTCCCATCTTNTTCAGTGACCTTTAAAAGGTCCTCCCATCTTAAACTATTCCATGATTCTATGAAGAGAAAAAGAGCAAAATCAGTAGAATGGACCATGCTCCATTTTCCAGAAAAGAGGCTCTGTATTTCCAGGTTTTTCCAAGTTCTAGCTTGGATATATTTGTCTCCCAATTTAGGGAAATGCTGTGTATGGCAATAAATCAAACTCTACTTCCAATGCTGAGAGCTGAAAACATGTAAGAGCACTGCTCTGTTCTCTTAAAGCAATGTAAAGAGATTGAAACACTCTGCAAACAACTGGGATTTTCACAAACCTGCAGAAAACACAGCAGTGGACATCAAACTTCCTGGCTCCTGTGCCCTGACCATAAGACTGATTTTTTTCCTAGTCTTGCAGTTCCCACAAGTTCAAGGTGAAGTGAGTAATAAGGAGATGTGCTTGGGGCAGAAGGTATCGGAAAGCAGAGTGTGCTGGGATTTTGTGTGACTCAATCCTCAGCTGCACCTCTCCATGGACGTTTGGTGTGAGAAGGCTCTGCCCTAAGTGCTGCTCAGCTCTTTGTCCTCACTGATGTGTTTTATTCTCTTCCCTCTGGAACAGACTTCAGTGGAGCTGTTTTCAAAAAGGGACCAAAAAAAAAAAAAAAAAGAGTCAATGGCAGTGTGAGAAAAACAACCCATCAGGTTTTACAGTAAAAGAAGCCATTTAGTTACTAAGCCTTGGTTTGTTACCGTAATAGCTGGGCTGTTAAAAAGCTCCCAGTCCCTGTAGTTCACAGTCCTAATACAGCTGAAATTGGGCTGAGCAACCCTTCTGGAGAGACTTCCATCTTTACATTAGCTATTGATTAATAACTTCGTTTACAACTTATCCAGCCTCTTTTCTATGCTTTTCCAACTGGATTTGTATTCAGCTACCACTTCTGCTCTTATTGCCAGATCATAACTGCACTTCTATTATTTTCCCAGGAATAATCCTCTGACTCTCCCTGGTCTAAAAGTGACATTATTCCTCGACTTTCAAGCTTTTTGCTCAACTAAGATATTTCCAGCTGAAATTTTTGTTATGTGCCCTGGCAGGCAAAGTGAAAGATACTGATGTAAGACCTTGTGAAATTACTGTCACAGGCCCTTCCAACTGACAGCAGTAAATGCACGAGGATAAAATCCACTTGCTTAGAAGCAGCCTAAGGTAACTACACTCCCAAGTTACACCTCTTAGGTCAATATCTTATGTTAGTTGCTGTAAGTCTGTGCCACCATTCTGGCAACAAAGATGTCAAAAATCCATGCTTCAAGTAATCATAATTTATTGGGGTTGCTTCGATTTCTCATAGTATCCAATATTTCAGAGTCACTGAATGGTTTGGGTTGGAAGAAGCCTTAAGGATCATCTTGTTTCAAACCCCTGCCATGGACAGGGACACCTTCCAGTAGCCCAGGTTGCTCCAAGCCCTGTCCACCCTGGCCTGGAACATTTCCAGGGATGCGGCAGCCACAGCTGCTCTAGGCACCCTGTGCCAGGCTGTACCACCCTCACAGGGACTAATTTCTTCCTAATACCCATTCTAAATCCACCCTCTTTCACCTTGAAGCCATTCCTCCCTCCCTCCCCCCGCCTCAGTCCTATTCCTTACAAGAAGCTTCCCACAACTCTTTTTTCATGCTGGAATGTGGGCACAAGCACTGTTGTAAGCAGGTTCTGATGACTTCATTGCAACCTGAATTTGCAGGAGGTAATTTTTGCAAGGGACTTGTAAGGACAGATGCAGCTTTCCCCAGACTCACCAGATTTATTCCTCAGCCATGTCATGGTCACTTTATTCACTGCATGATGGCATCATGAAGTACTAGGCTGAGAATTAGAGTTTGTTCCTTTAGGAAAAACTGGAAAGATCCACTTTGAAGNAAAGTACTGTCAGGAACAGGGTGCTGGGAGCTGGGGGGATCCCTGGGCAGCAGGACAAGGAGCTACTAGAGAAAGTCCAGTGCAGGCCACAAAGACGATGAGGCATCTGGAGCATCTCTCTTATGAGGAGAGACTGCAGGAGCGGGGTCTGATTAGTCTGGAAAAGAGAAGACTGAGAGGGGATGTCAACAACCTATATAAGTATCCCCAAGATGGGTGCCAGGAGGATGGTGCCAGGCTCTTTACAGTGGTGCCCAGCAACAGGACGAGGAGGAATGGCCATAAAATGAAACAAAATAAGTTCCACCTCGACATGAGGAAGAACTTTACGCTGAGGGTGGCAGGGCACTGGAGCAGGCTGCCCAGGGATTTTGTGGATTGTCCCTCTCTGGAAACATTCCAAACCCAGCTGGATGCGTTCCCGTGTCAGCTGCTCCAGGTGATCCTGCCTCGGCAGGGGGATTGGGCTCGATGGTCTCCAAAGGTCCCTTCCAGTCCCAGCTCACAAAATCACAGAATGGTTTTTGTTGAAAGGGACCTTAAAGACCATCTCATTCCAACCACCCTGCATGGGGAGCAGCACTATGCATGTAAATTTATAAATTTATTAAATATAAATTTATGTATGTATATAAAGACCTACATTTCTACACATATAAATGTGTATGTGTGCAGGTTCGTATGTTTTCCACTTTCAGCCTGAACAGCTGAGGAGAAGGATGAAACCAATGGTGCTGTTTTGTGTTTCCATAAATTTTGTGACTTTTGCCTGCTATTATTCTGTGATTCTGTCTGTCCCCAGCAAGGGAGGGCTTTATTGTTGGCATAATTCCGATCTTAAGAGTCTGATCGGTCTTAGCTGAGCTCTAATTTTACAGGAAAAGTATTAACAACCTATCAAAATTGCTTGAACGGGGAATAGGTTTCGCAGAGCATTCGAACAATTCCGCCCAGGACTGGGGACACCCTAACCCAGCCAGGCTGATTAAACAGAGTTTTTAAACCACTTAAAAGCAGGGGCAACACTGAGCTTTAGCCCACATCTGAGAGCCTCAGAGCGCGGGGCCCGCCCCTCACACTCCTCAGGCCGCGCCCCCGCCTCTCCCCCACAGCAGGCGGCGCCAGGGGCACCGCCCCCCGCTCGGCTGCGCAGGCGCGCAGGGCTGCTGGTTCGAGTCCCGCGCGGGGACGGACGGGGCGGGAGATGCTGACGGAGCCGGGAGTGCCGCAGCCGGGCGCGGAGGGGATCCCGCAGTCGGGCGCGGAGGGAATCCCGCAGCCGGCCGCAGACAGCGGTGAGTGCCTGCTGTCCTCGGCGGGGACCCAGCGCGGCTCCCCGGGGAGCGGCGGTGCCCGAGTGACCGCGGGAAGGGGGCGAATCTGCGGGGCCCGCCGGGGCGCGCGCATGCGCACTGAGGGTCTGTGTGGATTATGGTGGACGCGGTGCCTTAGGGTTTTTTTTTGGGAATTGCCATAATTTGTGTCTGTTTCTGATCGCAGAGCCGGAGGTGTTTGAGGCTGTGCTGCCAATCACTATCTTTGTACTGAATGATGAAGATTTTCTTCAGGATGATGATAAGGACCAGGAAGTGTCCATTCCCGAGGTGGAACAGGAGTTTAAATTAAGCAACAGCCTTTGCCTAAAAAATGAAGAGGAACATTCAAACGACAGTAGCAATGTAGGCAATTGGGATGCAAACAGGACTGTTTCACATGAAGATAATTGTATTAAATACTCTGAGGATAAATGCTTTGCTGAGAGTGTGTGTAACACATCAAAATTATCTTCAGTTGATGGTTGTGATGCAGGCACAGATGAATACAGTCAAAATTGCATGTTACCCACATCATCTTGCAAAACAGAGCTTCCAGAGATAATCAAATACAGTGATGGAGAAGATTGTGGTGGTAATGAAGGCTTTGAGAAGATTCCTTCTCTCCTGTCCTCTGCTGATAGTGACAGAGCTGACACTGTCGAGACGAGCAGATTGTGGACGTTGGTAGTGGTACCCAAACATGAAGAAGAACCTGTCAGTGTTGCAAGTGTTCTTTTTGATGGCACTCCACAGAAACAACCAGAAATCCACAAGGAGATAATTGTTAAAATGGAAGGTAATATATTAATATGATTAGTGCAAGCATTTAAGAAATACGGTAAATCTCAAGTTTTTGAAATAAGAAATTGTAAAGAAACACTGTGAAACCAATTTCTTTTAGAGTAAACATTTCAAGTTAGATTAATAAATGCAGCAGAATGAAAATATTGCCTGGACTACGTTCAGTTCTTTCACAGACTCCTGTGAAAGGTAGTGAAACCACAAGAAGTTGGTACTTTTTCATTCTCCTGCAATGAGTAAAAGGGTGGCCTTTCATCAGGGAGATATTCTCAAAATAATGCAGAAAAAGCATTGTGTTTGTGAGAATGGAGCATTAGCAAAGTTTGGTGCCAGTACTTCAATAGGAATTCTGGCATAAAGCTGTTTTGTTAAAAACTGGATGCAGTGGTGGTCTGTGAAATTCAGAGCCTTGAGTGAAAGTAGACAGTGGGAAGGAAGGAGGCTTCTAACTAGGAACAGCATTTAAATGTTGGGGGCAGAGGATAGCATGAAGAGAGGCATTAGGGCAAAAAGTGGAGAGAGGAAAATAGTAAGGAAGCAGAAGTAATGAAGAGCAAGCAAGCCATTAGGCAATTTGGGATTATTACTGTGAATTAATAATGAATATTTGTGATTGTATGAAATGTGGCTTTTTATATCTCCTTGTAGATCCCAATTCCTTAAATAATGGCGATAATGAAATGGATAACAAGAAAATAAGCAGATTTGAAGATGAAACTCTGAGTTCTCTTTTGGAACATGGCTTGAAAGAAGAAGAGAAATTTACCTATAATTGTTCTGATCCATTTCTTAATGGATGTTTTCCTACTTTTAAAGAACTTCCAGAAGATGTAGGGAAACCTGAGATGAATGCTTTCACTTCTGCTGAATCAAGTACTACTGGAGAGCATATTTACAAGATGTTATCACCATTCCCTAAGAAAAGATACCAGCAACAAAAAGTTGTTTCTTCTCAAGCAAGCCCAAAAGAGTTCCAGAGCCAGCAAGAAGGTTTAACATGGCTGAATGATAGTGTGACCATCACACCTCTTCCTAAAATGTCTTCTTCTACAAAGGAGAATGAAAGATGGAGTTTCAAGTGCAGATTTTGTAGTTCTGTGTATAAATGCAGTGCGCACCTGAAGAAACATATTTATTCAGCTCATAAAGATAAGAAAATACATAAATGCTGCTTCTGTAAAAGAACTTTCTTCTTTTCTTTCAATCTTAAGAATCACCTTAAATTTCACAAGAAGATTGCTAGGTTGCAAAAGGCAAGAAAAAATAGAATAAATGCAAGAAAAGGGAGGCAGAAAGGATCTGAAGAAGGAGAATCTGAGACCAAGAAAAAAGAAAGTAAATACAAGAAATTTTTCATTAAAATTGAAAGGGATCTTACACGTCTGGATGTGCCAGTTAGCTTTTCCTGCAGAATTTGTTTTTTTGCTTCATCAAATCCTAGGAGTTTTGTTCATCACGTGAAGGGACACAAGGAGAGACCACCTTACCAGTGCCCTCAGTGTGATTACTCTTGCAGTAGCTTATCCTACCTGTTAAATCACATGTACTGGCATGCTGGCTATAAGCTCTACCAGTGCAGGTTCTGCACCTTTTTTTCATTGTATTTTGCAAGCATGGTGAGACACAGCCACATCCACACAGGGGATAAACCATATTCCTGTGAGCTCTGCCAGGCAGCATTCACCAACACCTCAGGGTTGGAGAGACACAGGAGGATACATGCAGGGACAGAAATACGCCAAGGACAGCAACCCAACTGCCTGAGTGAGAGAAAGAGAACTGAAAGACCTCTAAAGAATTACATATGTGATGAATGTAACCTGGTGTTCTACAATAAGGGACATCTCAGCTTTCACAAGAAATTTCATGAACAGTTAAAGGCTAATGGTTATACGAGTCAGAGCAATAAGTACTGTAAAAGCAAAATTTGCAAAGCTGATGGTAATTCTCAGGATCATGTTTCTCACTCTCTTTTTCGTAGAGAAAGTGATTGTCTGGGTGGGGGAATCCTGGCTTCAGAAGTAGAGTTTGAGCAAGCAGGTGATGTGTGGGACAATAAGAAAATATGCCCTGGAAAGAAGTTCCTTGAAAACAGCCGTGGAAGCAACAGCCTGGCTGTTACTGGGAATAGATCAGAAGTTCCTTGGACTTCTTACCAAATGGATGCTGGCACTTACAAAGAGGAACCTTTCTTCAAATCAGAGGCTTCTCATTCACAAGTGCGAGATGATGCTTCATATCATAATTTTGTGGAAAACTTGGAGGATAAGTACCCTTCCAATTTAAATACATTCCAAACATACAGATGCCAGCATTGCAGTTACGTTACTGCTGTTCCTAACAACTTCAGGCTGCACCTAAAGTTACATACGGATGAAAGACCATTTGTGTGTAAAGAGTGCAATGAGGCATTTAAAACTTCAAACCATTTGCAGAAACACAGCCTTCTTCATGTGAGAAATGGACAGGAGTTTGGAAGTTGCCTCTTTGTAGAGAGGTGTTTAGAGAATCTTGAATTGCATCGTGAAATCCATGGAGTCACCTATCCAGAAAGGGATTTTGATTCCTGCAGAGGCTCAAACAGCTCCTTGCTTGGTTCAGAAGTCTATGGAGTTCAGCGAGGTGTGCAGAGTGGCACAGCAAATGATGTGCAAGCACAAAGTCAGCCACCGTTCTATCAGTGTGCAGAGTGCAACTATGCTACTGGCATTTTAAGCAACCTGGAACTCCACATCAGAACTCACACAGGTGAGAAGCCCTACAGCTGCACCATCTGTCAGAAGAAGTTCCGTACTTCCAGTCACCTGAAAAGGCACAGGCTCACTCACTTGAACATGGGGCATTTCAAGTGCACGAGCTGTGACTACTCAACCAACAAATGGCTGTCCTTGAAACAGCATCTGGCTTCACACACCGGGGAGGGAAGCTCCTCTCCTGGCTGCGTCTACGAGCACAAGGAGGTGCCTGTCAAGACGTACAGGTGTGAGGAGTGTGGCTATTGCACGGCCCACAGCGGGAACCTGAAGCTCCACCTGAGGATCCACACGGGAGAGAAGCCGTTCCAGTGCGGGCAGTGCTCCCTGGCTTTCCGCACCTCCAGCCACCTCAAGCGCCACTTGCTGACTCACCTCAAGCTGCAGTGCAGGAGGTGCAGATATTCCACGGTGGATAAACATGCTTTCCAAAAGCACATAAAAACGCACAAAAAGAAGTACAAGTGTGCAAAGTGTAATGTGGTGCTGCCCACCAAAAAACTGCTGGAGAAGCATAAGCGGCAGCACAAGCTTGGAATGTGAGGTTGAGAATTGGAAGTTGGTGCTTGGTTCTGGAGAGGTTTGCATGTCCTGAAGTTCTCCGTGGCTTTACGTTCCTTTGCTGTGCCCAGAATGGCGGCCGGTAATGGATGCATCCAGCATTTTGGTCTAGAGTGAAACTTGGGGTACTGGTTTGCTGCAGGTGTTTCTGAGAACATCAATTCTAGCACAGGCTGTGCTGAAGATCTTGGAGACACTTTTTCATTCCTGAGTAACTGCTTCAATAGAGGTCAGTTAGGATTTGGCCAGTGTTCATCTGTGTTTAAACAGTTATTCTGCACCTCTTATTTTCTTGTAAAAATTTAATAAGAAAAAATGTCTTTTCTAATTAAAAGAATGTTTAAAGGGAGGGGAGGAAGGGCATGTTATATTTTATAGTAATAACTTTTCATATAAAAATTATCAGTGTATCTGGAGGCTTAATGCTACCTCCCATCTTCTGAAAGTTGCCTCCTTTACTCCAGGTGCTCTTGCAATACTTGTAAGAGAAAAAAATAGTATCTCACAAAATTACAGAAACAAAATAATCATGTCATCACTGGGTAATTGTGACATGAAAATGTTTTCCATATGTCTGTATGTATAAGATGTTTATTAACCAGTTACCTTGTCTGTAGTTTTGATAATTTTTTGAGTAGTCTGACAGAATTGGTAATGTCCCAAAACATATATTTTATGATACTGAGAATCTTTAAATCTTCAATTTTATGTGAATGTCCAATGTTAATCTAGTATGAAATGCCTTACCTTTTCTCAGGTTGGTAGTTACTGTGTTGTTTGTTAAAATAGATGATACACTTTTCAAATAACTTCTGTTAATAAGAGCAGTTGCTAGTAATTGTGAATGCTGTTTAGTTACACTGAAAATCTTAGCAGTATCTGAAACTGTTAAATTTATTCTGTTTAGTAACTTTACTTTTAGTCTAAAATACCATGTGTAAGAACCATTGTACTATGCAGCAGTTGTTGCAGGGTATGGTGAACCCAGATGGATGCTGCTTCCAACTTACATTCAAATCTAGACAAATTTTTCTTTGTTTCACAGTCACACACTGCTAGGAACTCTTGAGTGGTGTTAAGTGGTTTTAATAACAGTGTGTTAGCCCCTTGTGTGAGGAAGGACAACAGCAGAGAGCTGGTGCAAACTGTCCCAATGCTACAGCTCAGTCCATGGAGCAGAACAAAGCTGTGGTTTAATTTAGAGAATGTAAATGTGGAACTCAGTGCTTTTTTTTACTGCTCCTGGATGTGTGCCTTTCTGTAGAAACACGGATAATGTCTTGTAGAGGCTTTCTGGTAACATCAGAGACAGGTTGGGAAGGGCTGCCCAAAGAGGGAGGGAAGTGCCCCTTTTTGGGGATATTTAAAAGCCATCTGGATGTGATCCTGGACAACCAGCTCTGGGTGGCCCTGCCTGGGCAGGGGCTTGTCTTCCAGAACTCCTGCAGCCACTCTGCCATTTGGAACACAATTTTTTCAAGTATGGATTGAAACTCATGGATAGGTGCATGTAATTAAGGCCAGCTCATCAAAGAGATTCAAGTGATCCAGTTCTTCGCAGCTTCAGTGAAGTCAGACAAGTAAATATCTGTGCCTGAGCTTTGGTGGTTACAGATGAGCGATTCAGATCTTGAAGCCACCTGATCCAGTTGTGATAAAGAAGAATATTATCCTCTATGAAGAAAGAAAAGCATTTCTGGTAAATACGAATGGTTACTCAAGCTTGGAGGAGTTTTTACCTGCGTTACTGCACAATTCTGATCATTTTTTTTGAAACGAAGAGGTACAAAGAGGAAACAAAAATGATGAAGGAATTGTAAGCCTCTATATCAGATGAGACTAGTAAGGTTAAATCTGATAGAGAACAGTTGTTTAAAAATATGGTGTACAATGATGATGAAGGGAGCCTGGTTTAGGGGGAGAAATAAACTGCAGTAAATTTCTGAAAAAGTTTTTAAATGTAAGTTTCTTCAAGTTGTAAGTACAAGATGGTATTTTCAGTTGGAGCTTGATGATTTTGTAAGAGTAGTTATTCCTGGTCACAGCCTCTAATAAAAATAAATAGTTTAATGACTCCTGACCTTGCTCTCTGTTCCTTATGCACTGCACTGGACTTTTGGGATTTCAAAGGTATTCTCAGTCTGCTAAGTCAGTGAAGTTTAAAGGTAGAGGCATATTTGGTTTCAAATAAGACATGGGCTATTGTTGGTATTTTTTTCTGGTAACTAAAAGTGTAATATTTTTTATTTCTGGATACTTTAAACAAAAATCAAAGCCTTTCCTGAATCATAATCATGAACTTGAAGTTTCCTATTTAAACAAAAAAAGTTTGCATAATTCTCTTCATGAACATGTTGTGAATTTGGACAAAACAGGGAAATGTAATGAGGCAAACAAATTGACTAAAAGGCTGTCATTTTACCTGCTGTGCATATGCTAAATAAGTGAATAAAAGTTAAACAGGAGGTGATGTAAATGAATAGTAGTGAGTCAGATCTCTACGGTGTGGTGGTGCATCCTCCTGTTTGGGGCACACTGTGGTCTCAGAAATGTTCATTAGGCCTTGGCCTTGATGACCTGGGCTGAGCTCATCTGGAGCTTATCAGAAACACTGTCTGCTCCCAGGAACTAGTGCTGGCTGAGGAGCCTTGGATTTTAACAACTTTGGGAACTTATTTTTCTTACCTGAAAAACCACCCAGGTGGAATAGTATTTTTGAGTTTTCAAAGAAAGTTACCAACCTGAATTGCGGCCAGGGTGGAAAATTGCTATTTGCAAAGCCAAGTTTGTTGTGACTCTCTAAGCAGTGGTACTTAGACCCTCTGAGCTCTCCAGACTGCAGTGGGCTGAGACCAGCACATGCCTCTGAATGGGGCCTCTCCAAGCCCCACGATTTCCAGGCTGGATATACCTGGGGGACCACAGCTGAATGACGATGGATCCTGGGCTGATACCCTCACTCCTTGAGACTCAACCCTTCACTCGTTAAGAAGGTGCAAAGGCATCTGACACGTGTA
>VYZQ01032887.1:0-43894 GCA_013400655.1 Mystacornis crossleyi | reverse complement strand
GGGTCAGGCTCTGCTCCCAGGCAGCAAGCGACAGGACAAGAGGAAACAGCCTCAGACTGCGGCAGGAGGGGTTTAGGTTGGACATAAGGTAGAATTTTTTCACAGAAAAGGGTGACTAAGTACTGGGAATGGGCTGCCCAGGGAGGTGATGGAGTCACCATCCCTGTACATGTTTAAGGAAAGACTGGATGTGGCACTGAGTGCCATGGTCTCATTGGCATGGTGGTAATCAGACATAAGTGAAACTCGATGATCTGAGAGGCCTTTTCCAACCTGATTCTGTGATTCCCCAGCAGCCTGTGCCTTCCTTCTTCCCGCTGCCTCAGTGGGCAAAGGTCACGTTGGTGTTGCTTTTCCCTCAGGCTGCAGGTTGGGAAGCTCAGCCATGTGTGTGTCGTGTCCTTCTGCCCTGGAGAAGCCGTTCCCACTGCCACTGGAGTGGAAGCATGGGCTGTGCTGCGCTAGGAGATGTCCATTTCACAGGCTGGCGTGATGCGTGTNTTCACAGGCTGGAGTGTGACTTGTACTACGTAGGCAGGTTTCTTATGCTCTAGAGGAATGAGGCAGCAGGAGTCTCTTGCACTTGAAGATCTTTCCAAACGTGGAAATGGCGAAGGCAGCGTCATAGAATTTTTAGGAGTGAAAAAGACTGAAGATCACTAAGTGTGCAGCCATCAACACAGCACCACCACCATGTTCACCATTTAACCATGTCCTTAAGTGCCATGTCCATGTGGTTTTTCTAACACTTCCAGGAATGGTGACTCGACTACTGCCCTGGGCAACCTGTACCAATGCTTTACAACCCTTTCCATGAAAAAAAAATTCCTAATAACTACTCTAAACCTCCACTGGTGCAGCTTCAGTCTGTTTCCTCTTGTCCTGTCCATGGGTATGGGCTCTTCACCTACAGCCCCAAGAGTTCTGTACACAGACACAAAAGAGCAGTCCCCTCCAATTCTGCTATCACAAGCTTTCAGAACCACAAGTGGTCATGAAAAAGAAAATAATGTGAGGAATCAAGGATGTCAGTTTTATTAGATACGTGTTTAAAGCAAAAGGATGTACCTGATACTGGAAAATCCAGAACTCTGTCATTGCATACTGTGGCAGGCATGTACATGGTTCCAGGAAGCAGTGAGGAAAAAGTAATAGAAGATACAATGTGCTCTGTGTGCTCTTATAACTTGTGCTGTATCAGTGATGTGCCAGGAAGCAGCTAGATTTGGAGTCAGCAGAGGACACCCACACTGTCTTCACCTCATTCTTAGGGTCTTCCATAATTGATAAATTTTGGTGACTGTTAAAGAGCAGTGCATTAAATGGAATCACAGAATATCCTGGGTGGGAAGAGGCCCACAGAGATCAAGTCCAACTCCTGGCCCTGCACAGAACACCCCCAGGAATCCCACCCTGTACCTGAGAGCATTGTCTAAATGCTGCTTGAACTGTGGCAGGCTTGGGGCTATGGCCCTGCTCCAGTGCCCGAATAAGTCACTGGTCCACCAGTTTTTGTGTACCAGAGATAAAATAGGTGTTGGGTTTTTTAATTAACATTTTGATTATACATAGAGCATTAAAAACAGAGAAAGTGGAATCAGGTGATATCAGGTCATTCATAAAATGACCAGTTACTTGAAAAAAAAAGCCTGTTAGTGTCATCGGTACAGCTCCTGTGTGCCATAGAGCACCAAGTAAGTTAAAAAAAAAATACACAAGGGAGCTTTTATTATTTATTTCAGAACAGTAATTACATTAATTGTTGCCTGTAGCAGCTCAAGCCAGAGCTGATCATGAGCCCACAGTTAAAGGCACTGTGCTCTGAGTGCTGTCTGTGTGAGACAGTGTCAGACTCACTGAACGCTCACTGGGTACAGGAGAGGGACATGTGTGGTAGACAGGGCTGCAAGAATAATTTAAATGCATTTAAAATACCACTTCCTCTGAATAAACCAGAAATAATGAGCCCATCTATCTGGGAGGAAGGGAGAGAGGGATTGATAGATTGACAGATAATTGATAAGACTTCTGGCTTTTGATCAGCTCTCAGTGCACGCTTTGTTGTATGTGAACAACCTGGCTCCCAAGCTGAACCCATTGCATTTTTATTCTAATAGCATTAAAATATGAAAAAAAAAGATAATTTTATGGTATTATTTAAAACAAGGCAGCCAGAGGTATCTGCCAATTATACTTTTTTTTCCAACTGTGATGTCGTTACCGGACAAACACTTCCCTGCCTCTTTATTACTGTCCTTCAAGGGAGACTTAGAGAGCCTTTAAGCAGTAGTGCATTAGACAGCATTGAAAGTAGTCATTTGGGAAGTTCTGTTGGATACCTGAAGTTTGGAACAATAATCATGTGTCTTTTTCATTTAATCTTTATTGATTTCATTTGCCTTGGAAATACAAATCCTCATTCCTCTTGAGAATAAAATGGAAAAGAAGTAGCAGTTCTGTGCTATTTCATCTGGGTCAGCCCATGAAATTCACCATGTTGTCCTTTGCTTGAGGTCAGACTTTCTGTTTTGCAGGTTTTTGTGATCCATAAGGATATTTATTTATGTTTTTTTAAAGGATGAAATTCTGAAAGCAGCTGTTATGAAATATGGCAAAAACCAGTGGTCTCGTATTGCCTCGTTATTGCATAGGAAATCAGCAAAGCAGTGCAAAGCCAGATGGTAAGTGAGAGGTGCTATGCCTGGGAATATGAGGTTCATAATTAATGGAAATTTAGGAAAAAGTGTTACCACAGACTAATTTATGTCCATAAAGCAACAACAGTTTTAAGATGATTTGATTTTATCATGGAAATTTTGAATTCTTACTGCTTGAAAGCAGTTGAACCAAAGTAGCCAGATGTTCTGTTTGCCAGTGGCTGGAGCGTTAGCAAATGCAGGATTACTTAAAATTATATACATTAGTTTGCCCTTTATTTAAACATTTTTTAATCTGTGGATATTGCCAAGGAAGTAAAATTGTAAGATATTAATCTCTCTTAGATATAATTTTCTAATTTCATGCAGTGGAAGTTTGGCTTGAGAGTAAATATTTAGAAATTGCGCTGTGAAATTTAATTTTTTACGAAAAATAGAAGCTTTAAACTGATGCAAATACTGATGCAGTATGAATGTATTTGAAAACCAAACTTAGTTTCTCGAGTACTGAACTGCACATGTTTAATAGAATACTTCTTGTAGAGGTAACAGTACTGGCATAGTTGAGGATTACTAAGATAATTGTTGAAGGCTCCAGACCAAACAACTCTACCATTTCTCTATTTTTGATTGTTGCAATTTTTACTTTACTTTTTCAGGTTTAATTCTATGACTCTTTACCTTGCCAGAATAGAGATGGGAAAAGGGAGAAGAGGCAGTATCTGTATGAAAAGTGCTGGATAAATAATACAGTTTAAAGTTCAAAAACATATGTCATAAAACATTCTTGAAGACAAATCAATAGGTAACTTGGATCCTTAATTTTTTCACTTATTACAGGTACGAGTGGCTGGATCCGAGCATCAAAAAGACAGAGTGGTCTCGGGAGGAGGAGGAGAAACTGTTGCACCTGGCCAAGCTGATGCCAACCCAGTGGAGAACCATTGCCCCCATCATTGGGAGAACTGCTGCACAGTGCTTGGAACACTATGAATTTCTGCTGTGAGTTTTTGCTTGCCTAGAGGAAAATCGAGCCAGGAGTACCAGGGAAATCCCTGGAGTTTGTTGTAGCAATGTGTCATTCCCTTCTCCCATGGTGCTAAATTAGGGTGGTTTCAAGCTGACTGAGTCCTTTTGTAAGCACATCTTTAAGGATTGTTTTCAGTCACTGTGTCTAGCTTAAAAGAAGCTCCTGGAACCTGGAGAGCAGCTTGAATAGACATAGGTGTATCTTTTCTTGCTTCTGGTCATTCTGGCTAAGGGACTGTCAAGATTTATGCTTTTATTAGGCTGTTTGGGCATTTTTTGACTGGCTGATCAGCAGGAGTGGGTGGGTGAGAGAGCAAAGACATAAAACACATGTCGAAGTGGCTGAATGTGCAGATACCATCTCTCTGTGTTACAAAGAGTTTCTTTAGGCCACAAGAAGAAAAGGAATGTGCCATTTTCCCTTGTGAGCTTTCTTAATTCTGGTGCGATTGGTTGAGTAGAAAAACATAATGGAAAACTTGATTTTTTATTTTGTCACACTGCTTGAATTCTTGTTTTTATTGTTAAAGTTAACCTGAGGAGATTTCTTTACTACTAGCTGTATCAGTAGTGTATTTTATATAATATTTTATTTTTGTAATGTATTACTGTGTTGGTTTCTTTCTCTTGTCTTGTTTAAGATTATGGAGCTGTACCACGCTTGTGAATTGTATAACAAATTTAATGTATTGTACAGGGTATGAGGTTACTGCTTTATGATCAATCTTTGGAGACATTTAAGGGATGGTTATTATGAATCTGGGGGGAAACAAAGCTGGTGGTGATACCTACAATGTATTTTTAGGGACAAAGCTGCTCAGAGAGACAACGAGGAAGAAACTGCTGATGATCCTCGGAAACTGAAACCTGGAGAAATCGATCCAAATCCAGAAACCAAACCTGCCAGGCCAGATCCCATTGACATGGATGAAGGTGAGTTATGAGTGTGTTTACCATTTTTCTGTTTACAGAGCCACCTTGGTTTTCTTCTTTTTTTTCCACCACCCCCTTGTCATTAATTTTCTTACAGATTTTGTCTTATTTCTGTATCTGGCCAGTCAGTTATACTTTTCCAGTTTTCTTGGTGTGTTTTTTGCCTCCTTTTCTGTCATCTTCATCTGTTACCGTGACTGGCTGTTCTTTGCTTTGACAACTGCTCTGCTTGTTTGCATTCTTAGTGCTGTATCTTCAACATTTTCCATCGACTCGCACCTCTCATATGGATTCACACTGAAGCACAGAAGGACTGCCGGACTTCTTTTATTCTTTCCTTGCACAATGCAGTGTTATAAAATGAAAAATGAACGTTGTTAAAATTCCGTGAATGGACCAGTAGTGGTTTTGAACAGTCACAGGTTACAAAAACAGTGCTCTTGGCTCTGGAAGTAAATGCAATTAACAAGTTTTAAAGATAATACTATCAGATAAAGATGTAAATGAAGTTTTACTTACATTAAGGTGGTCAGTTTGCCTGTTTATGTAAAAATTTTAATTTGCTGTTGATCCTAATTGAATTATTTTCAACATTAGGCTTTTTTCTAAAAGTCTTCATTTCATCTGGCCAATGATTCAGTAAATACATTGGGACAACTTCGAGATGAGTGATGATACAGAAAGCCTGTGATTGTCTGACTCAGCTTTTAAAGATGATTTTCTGATCTTAATGTCACTTCTTTCCTTACTCCCATCTTCTAAGTGCAAATTCATAGCTCTGATTATCTGTACTATTGTAGATGAGCTTGAAATGCTGTCTGAGGCTCGAGCACGTCTGGCGAATACACAGGGAAAGAAGGCCAAGAGGAAAGCCAGGGAGAAGCAGCTGGAGGAAGCTCGGTAAACTTACATTTGGTTTCATATCCTGGGACTGCTTTTCTTTATTCTGCACTTTAAATCATGTGGTGTTGCTCTTTCTTCAGACGTCTTGCTGCTCTCCAGAAGAGACGAGAACTTCGCGCTGCTGGAATTGAGATACAGAAGAAAAGAAAAAAGAAGAGAGGTGTGGATTACAATGCAGAAATTCCATTTGAAAAGAAGCCTGCCCCTGGTTTTTATGATACATCGGAGGAAAATTACCAGTCCCTGGATGCAGATTTCAGAAGACTACGTCAGCAAGACCTGGATGGAGAATTACGATCGTAAGTGTGTGTCATAATAAGGAGGGAACAGTGTCTTTGAAAAAAAAGCAACCCATATATATGTGTGTTAAGTCCTGGAAATATAATGTAGGTAGGAAATGTATTTTCAGTGGGACAGATGCAAGTGCGAGTGGCCTCTGCCTTTTCAGTTTTCTGTGTTTTTATCTTTCCAAAAGGTCTAGTTCACTTTTTGTCTATGATAACCTTTTTTCTTTCCTCTAGTTAACCTTTTAGCTATCAGAATAGTTTCTCATGCATGTTCTTGCTCTTCAAGTCGAAATGTTAATTTTTTTGAGGCTTGTTTTCTATTAGTAGTTCATTTTCTTTTGTATTTAGTGTCCTTTTTTAAAGTAATAATGTTATTAAGATTGCTTATAGAGGTAGATTTTACTTGTAATATTACTTTTGATGGAGTTGTTCTTAAGTTGGTGTCCTTAAATGCTTAATTTTTCCCCATCCCCCCCAAAAATTCCCAAAAGCGCAGTTAAGAAGTTAAATGCCAGTCTTGGGTACATATTTAATTGTACAGTTGCATTTCCCACTACTTCTGCCAAAACTGCTTTTAATTACTGAACCAGTCAGTCCAATGCCATGTACAATTTGCTTTATTAACTTGGGTTCTAACGGATTTTTCTGTATGGCTCTTTGTTCAGGGGGTGGGGCAGGAGCTTCTAACTGAAGCTTATTATTCCACTGACTGCCTCCATTGCTGTTTGAAGGAAATGCCACTTTTATTAGAAGAGAAGAGAAGAGAAATTGGTTCCCACTTCCCATAAAAGAAAATGTTCATCTTCCCTTAGCAGCTGCTGGAAAAAAAGGGACTGTTCACATTCTCTTGTTTTTACTAAGGGAAATTCTTGGCCTGACAAATTTTTCTTGATGCAGTGTTGATTGCAGCTGAAGCAGCCTAAAAGCTGAATCTGTTGGCTAATTCCATAACTTAAAAGCATTACACTGCCCTGTAGTAGGCTCTGCTGCAAGATCTGCAGATCACATCTGATCACCCACAAGGTGCTCCATTCTTCCTGCAGTGTTTTATTTCAGCATATCCAGCTTTTGATAAGGGTGCAGCCTTTTTTCTTGTCTTGTTTGCTTTGCTCTGTAACTGCTCTGCGTGTTCTGAAATAATTCTGTTTCCATAATAACAGTGAAAGGGAAGGAAGAGAGCGCAAAAAGGACAAGCAACACATGAAACGGAAAAAAGAGTCAGACTTGCCCTCAGCTATTTTGCAGACCAGTGGAGTGTCAGAATTTACCAAAAAAAGAAGTAAACTGGTGCTTCCAGCTCCTCAGGTGAGGTGTTCATTGATAATAAATGACATGTAAGACCAATACCAAACAGTGCTTTCTGTTTTATTGAGTGGGTCTTGTGGTTGTATTGGGTCTTACAGTGCCTTGATATTTTCTCTTTTACAGATATCTGATACAGAACTTGAAGAAGTTGTAAAAGTCGGCCAGGCAAGTGAGATTGCACGGCAGACTGCTGAGGAATCTGGAATCACAAACTCAGCCTCCAGCACTCTTCTTTCTGAATATAATGTAACCAACAACAGCATAGCACTAAGGACTCCCAAAACTCCAGCAGCCCAGGACAGGATCCTGCAGGTAGAGTGTAAATGTACAGAATGAGTTTTAAGTTTTGGAGCAGGGCTCAACTGAGCAGAAGGTGTAAATACCAGAGAAACACTCCTTAGATTATGTGCAATCCTGGGATTTGAAGTAATCCAAATCTTCAGGACACACTTTTATTAGAAGAAGCAGATCTGTTTCTGTTTGATCAATTGTCACTATGTTTCCAAACATTCCAATTCTTTTTCCTTTAATCATATATTGTGTGAAGTTTTTAACCAAATCTCCTGGTGTCTTGTATAATTTCCCCTTCTCTTGGGTTTCTCTCAGCATTGAAGATGTATGAGTTCATCTCCTTAAAACAGCTTATTTTATATTGTCTGTTTTTTAGTTTAATTGACAAGTAGTAATTAACTGCAGCAATGCAAGAATACTTTCCTAGCACTTTAATGGCCTAAGACTTAGGTTGGTCAAAACCCGCCTTTGCAACTTCTGATTGCCAGGCTTTTTCCAAAGACTGGTAATATTGAGTAGTATTTTATTGAGTGTGTGGAAATGGATAAATTAAATCAGTGCAGCTAATGTGTAGGACAAAACAAGACCCCAAAAATTCCACTCCAAAACAAAAAAACCCCCAACCCTCTGAGTTGACAATAAGCTGTATTTCAGCAGTTCCATGATAAAAGAGTTCCTGGCTCTGCAGGTCGTGACCTAAGTCTGTGTGGTGTTTGCAGGAATGGTCAGGCTCACCTTCAAGTGGAGTACTCTGACATGAAAAATGTCACGATATCAGGCATATACAGAGTTCTCCAGGTCGGTTAGTGGTCTTCTGGGAATATATTTGCTATTTGCAGTAGTATAATTAGCTCATTTTCAGAGAGACTTAATTCTTCACTGTAATAAGGAAAAATGAAATAAAAAAGGGGGCTATTCATAAAAGCCCCAATTGAGTCATGGACCAAAAATCTGGATGGTGACCATCTCTTTTGGAACATTCTCTTTGAAGTGCAGTTTGGATAAACTTCATTGAATTCGAGTTTCAGAGTTCAAGTGTGCTCTTCTCCCTTAAAGTCAGGGTTCTTAGGATTACTTGGGTATTCAGTCACTAACAAATCTTGCAGATTTGTGGAATCTGGCAAACTGAAAGAAGGTGAAACAGTAAGTAACCCACTCATTTTTGCAGTGCCAGTTTATAACATGTTTTACTGGAAATGAAGATTGAAATGCCTTTTAGTGGAACAGTAGGGTTTATAAATACCAGTGTATGGGTGTTAAAGCTAAGAAATTTTAAACATTTTCCACAAACTGATACTCAGATAACTCTTCAGCTGTTTTTACTGCTACTGAATCTGTTAAACGTGACTGTGAATGTCTTGGTGAAGCACTGCTTGTGTTGTCTGTTACACAGGAGGCCCAGAATCTGATGGCTCTCACAAATGTGGATACTCCCCTGAAAGGAGGTCTTAATACTCCGTTGCATGAAAGTGACTTTTCAGGGGTAACACCACAGAAACAGGTTGTTCAGACTCCAAATACTGTGCTTTCCACACCTTTCAGGTAAACAGATTCTTTTTCTGATGGGTGCCTGGGTGGGCATGTATCTCTTTGGAGGTGGGTGGAGAGCAGATACTGGTGTGTAAAATAGTATCTCATGATTGGAGCTTCAAAACAAATTTTAACTCAGTTTCATTTCAAGCCCTTGTACAAATTTCTCTGTGTCTTTAGAAAGCTCAGCCATGTCCTCTTCATCTGTATTCATACAGTGTACGGCTCACTGGAGTTTTGATCCAAAATGTGGCCTTCTGTGGTCTGGAGCAATATAAATTATTCTGGAGTAATGCAGGAGTATAAATAGTAAGCTGGAGTGTCATTCTGTGTGTGGATCCTGGCCTTTCCAAAGTATTACCTTGGAGTCGAAGATGTGGGAGGTCCCTTAGCCAAACCCACACTGAATTTTTGAAAAGCGGGAGTAAATATTTTGTAAGCTGTATATATCCAAAATAAAGTATTTCTTATATTGCCAATCTAAATAGTACATTGCTGGTTTAACTCTTTAACAGTGAACAAATATATATCCCACAAATGCCAAATACCATACAGATAGAATGTGTTACATTGGTACATTTTGTGTGTCAGGTTTTTCCACTTAGCTTCTAATTTTACTTGTATCATGCTAGTAGGAAAAGTGGAGAATGAAATAAAAAGGACCTTTATGGCAGCTTTTCCAAAGCAGCTTTATTTTGTTTAGAAGCTGTGTGCAAACGTCCTGCTCTTTTAATTACAAGAGCAGCTCCAGGAATGGATGCTTTTTTTGAGGGTCTGTTGGAGTCAGTGTGATGGAAAATGAATGTGGAATTTGGCCTGGAGTGATCTGGCTGTTGATTTGGGTTATTTTATATTTTAAATAGTAGAGATACTCTAATTTTGTTGTTTGAGATTTTTGTTTGTAGTGTTTTTTTATCTTCTGAAATTCAGATTTGTACATGTAAACACAATACCTGTGTATCAATTTGGCTTGCTTGCGGAAATACTCTTATCAGTGGGAAAATCCAAATCCTTGGGCAGAGGGAAAAATTAATCAATTTATGAAGTAGCACCTTGTTCATGTGGTAGGTCATTGGGATAGAGAATAATATTCCTTCCCAGTCTAGAGGAGAAGCAACTGGGGCCCACCAAATATAAGATTTAATCCATCTTGCCAACCATACGGGCTTAGAAATAATTATTGTAATATAATTACTTCTCGAATAGTCAGTGAAAGCAAAGAGGCATTTTCAGAATGATTCACTCAGCTGCAAGGTGGGACAGCTGTTGAGCCAGATGATTTTGGAGTGAATGACTTGCCCAGGTGGTAGGGAAATCAGAGCTTGCAGTTCAGTCCTGATTACTGTATCCCAGAATAGTACCTGGTGACTGGATAAGCTCTTCTCTCAAAAGCAGCAGTGGGAGTTTGTGTTGGTGGAGTTCCTGAAGCTTCTGTTAAAATGATGATGTGCTTAGATTTCAGCTTGACAGAACCTTGGTTACACCTTGACAGGCTTAAACAATTTATTTTTAGGATTCTTGTAATTGCACTTTACAGTTTCACTGTCTCCCAAGAAAAAACTCTAGATTGAATGTATAGACTGTGTTTATGTAACTTTTCCCAACATTCAGACTTTATAAAGTAGAGCTTTTTTGTGAAAAACTGATTGACTAACTGCACTTCACTAGAACACCCTCTCAGGGATCAGAGAGCTTAACTCCTCGAGGAGGACTGACTCCCAAACCTGCACTTGGCACGACTCCTGGGAGAACTCCACTGCGGGATAAACTGAACATCAACCCAGAAGAGGGAATGGCAGATTACAGTGACCCATCCTATGCAAAACAAATGGTAAGCAGTACTTGAAAAGTGGAAATCAGTGCTCTCTTAATTTTCAGGGGTTTTAATTCTCATCTGCTGAAAAGAATTTTATTTTATAATAAAACCAGATGTTATTTCTTCCACCTGCCAACAGGTCTGTCCTCATCACACCATAGAATACAGCCTGTCTTTAAAAGAACAGAAATATTGCCCCTTAAAATGGTTTTCAGTATGCTCAGTAAACACACTGTAAAACTGTCGGAGAAGACATAGTTAAGTTTTCATACTATTTCTATCTTTGAAGCTGAGCAGAAAATGCATCTTGAGCACAGATTCATTTTTCTTGCAATCCTACACAATCCTCAAATCCCTCGTCATCTTGGCTTCCTGATTTACCTGCAGGACCTTTTCATCAGTCTGTCGTGTTGACAGCACTGAGCCAAAGGAGTTTAATTTTTGCCATTAGGAGCACTTGGGTTTGAGATGTCCAGAAATCTGAGTCCCATCCAGACTCTTTCATCACCTTTGGCAACAGATGTTTCCATTCTTGGAGATTCAGCCAGATGGACCCTGCCAATTAGACGTGGTATAAAAAGGCATATATCTAATAGGTAGCACCTTAGGAACTCCTTTTATGTGGCTGATTCTGCAGCCTCAACTGTGGCTTTGAATATCTCCCACCTGAGCTATTGACAGGTTTTTTATTTTGGCCTAGCTAAGGATATCCACTCCAAGTGTTTGGTGTGTTCTCACAAAAATAACTCTTCAAGTTCAAAATTCCAGAGCTCCTCTTAGCTTGAAGGAGAAGGTTTACTTGATGTACTTATACTTTGGTCCTGTGTTAGCCTTTTTATAGTGAAAAGACTTTTTGCTACTAGAAGGGAAACTAGGGCTTCAAATTCCTGATGGACTCCACTGGTTTCCAGATCTGGTGCTTTCTGGCTTTGCAGCAGACTCAGGTGGCCAGGGCATGATTCGTGTGTTGTTAATGCAGATGAATGGAGTTTGGCTGTGTTGCACTCAGGGCATTGCACTGCATTCACATCTCTCTGCTCCTCCCACAGGAGAGGGAGTCTCGGGAGCACCTGCGCATGGGGCTCATGGCCCTCCCTGCTCCAAAGAACGACTTTGAGATTGTTCTGCCTGAAAATGCAGAAAAAGAACTTGAAGAGCATGAAGTAGATGAAACCTTTGTAGAAGATGCTGCTGACATAGAAGCCCGCAAGCAGGTCAGTGTGTGAGATGTGGATGGTGCCTTTTGTTTAAAATAAAATGCATTCCTTGTATGGTTCCCATCATTTCACGCCTGTTTAATGGAAGTGGTACAGCTTCTTCTACAGGATAACAAAGTAAAATATACCTGCTTTCTCTGCTGCTATCAGAGTATATACACACAGAGGCCAAATCCATTTTCTCTCTAAATCATTTTCTTAATTTGTTGATGTTACGTATCACATCATTTTCTGCCATGAAGTCCCTAAGAGTGTCTGTGTCCTACCTCCTCCGTTTTTCCCCCAGAATATAAAAATTTAATTAGAAGCTTTTTCTACAGTGGTACCTGTGTGATTTTAAGCACGTAAGAATTGTGCTTTTTTTCAGTTTCAGGTTATTCTCTCAAGGTTAAAAGTTGCTGTTCATGAAAGGTTAGACAGGTATATACAAATTCAGGCAATCTGGTAGCAGAAAGATAAAAATCTGCTCTGCAAGGAATTGGTACCCTTGCCTGGTACCAGAGGATTACCCAGACAGCCAAGTTGTGAATGGGTCCCTGTTGTTTTGTTTTGGTTTAGAATCAAGGAAGGCTGGGTAAAGTACAAGCCTAAATTCTGCCAGTTAAATGGCTGTACTGGCCAGTAACCAGAGACACTTAAAGTCTTTCTAACAGCAGTCCCCTTTCTATTTATTGCTTATCCTAAGGTTTGTGTTGCAAATCTCTTCTTGTTATAAACCTCACATAAATATGTTTTTTATAAAAATAAATGGGATTTTTGAGTCCAGAGAAGTTTTTGCCAATAGCAGTGCTTTGACAAGTGAAAAAGATATTTCAAAAAATCCAGTGCTTTGCTATCTTTAAATGGGATAAGCATTTCCCAGAATTTGATTCCTAGTGTGTGTTCCATTTGGGAGGGAACATGTTGTATACATGTACATGTATGTCTTGTGCATACATACCCTAATAAAAAGTCTGAATAAATACAAGTAACGTACGTGTTTAGAATAGAGGAAAGAGTTTGAATTGTATACAAGAAATGAGCATCCTGCCTCCAAGTGAAGATGTGACATGCTGGGATTAGAACATGGAAGACGTTGGTCAGCGTTCCTGAAGTTCCTGACAATACTGGCTTTTCATGTTATTTATTGTTTAAAAGTGTATTGTAAAGAGAACTCTCATGTTTTTACACTTTCACAAGTATTGTTTTAATGATACATGTACATTAAGTCATTGAAGATGACAAATAGAATCCTGGCTCCTAGTTTCTTTAAGAGTCTTCCTTTTCCTGGTGGATTTGATGTCTGAAGAGTTAGAGCAGTTGTCACACACGGAGAAATGTGTAAAGAATGAAAGCTGGAATTGAGACTGAAGGAGAATTTGATGCCTGGAAATGACTTTTGAAGATTTGTCTTAGTCTGCTGTGCTCTTCCCATTCACTTTAAAGGCAGTAAATAATGTTGTCATCACATTATTTAGCTCTGGCTTAGTAACATGAAGTCTTTATACTGGAAGGAGTCTTTACTGCAATAATCAATTAGGTTTTATATCACATACATTCCTAGGCAGCATCTGATTGTGTTACAGTGCTGGCGTAACACTCGGCTTGTTTGTTTAGGCTCTCCGAGAAGCGGAGCGTGCCAAAGAACTGAAGAGAATGCACAAAGCTGTGCAGAAGAATCTACCACGACCCTCAGAAGTAAGTGGAAACAAAATTTACTGTTAAAGAGCAAAAATGAAAAATAAAGGCTTTAACCATTATAGGAGGAAATAGAGTCTAAGGAGATCATGAGAGAGTGAAATCTTTGTGCTGATTTACAGGAAATTTCCCTAGCAGAGCTGTCACGAGGTATTTCATCTGCACAAATGTTGAGATTGCTGCATGTGTCACACCACAAGGAATTTTGGCACCTGCTCTGCGGGGTTTAGCTGATACATAAAATTCGTACTTGAGTGGAGATCTATGAATTTAATGTGATCTTTGGTATATGACATTTACAAACTTTTTTTATTCCTGGGCAGGTTAATGAAACAATACTGAGACCCTTAAATGTGGAACCACCTCTAACAGACTTGCAGAAAAGTGAAGAACTCATAAAGAAAGAAATGATCACTATGCTTCATTTTGATCTTTTACACCATCCATTTGGAGAACAGTTTACTGGTAAGAAAGGGAAAGGCCCAGGATTTGGAAGCAACAATGCAGAGCATATGGCTTACTTGGAACAAAATCCTTATGAGAAGTTCTCCAAAGAGGATCTCAAGAAGGTGAGAATTGTGTGGCCTAGGAAGACCTCAAGTCTCCTTACACCATGGTTCTGTAATCTTGGGGAAAAAAAGTGAGTCCAAGCCTGCACAGAATTCAGTTGGGAGGTCTCCAGAGGGTTGTATGAAGATCTGTAATCGTAGAGTTGTTGAGGTTGAAGAAAGACCTCTAAGATAATCAGGTTTGATCATTAACCCAGCACTGCCAAGCATTAAGGATAAGTTAGTAAGTAAGGATGATTTACATGCACATTTTCCTTTCTGTGAGCTGATCTGGGCACTCAGAACGATGGGGATGCTGTATTTGCCCATAGATATTGTCATTTAGATACAAATTTGAAGGTGTTATGATTGCTTATCATTTTAAATAAGGGTAAGAGCAATAGTACCCCAGCAGTTACCAAATCTACTTCACTGTTTGTCTTGGGGTGATAGAGGATATTTATTTCGGATGTTCCTCCCAGTTTGTCTCAAACTGGGACACTGTTTCTGTAAATTGGTGCTAAATCATCGAGGCTTTAACCAGGTGTGATACTCACCTTCTGCTGCCTCTGAATTTCCTTAATCAAAAATAAAGAAGCATTTTCTTCAAAGCAGTGCAGACTAAATAGGACAGTACTAGTCAGCTTGTAACATGGAGCAGCAAATCAAGTTGTTTCATTATGCTTGTCAAGCTTGATCCAGGCAAGCTGTGCTGGTGCAGAGCCTGCTGGGCTATGGCTGCTGATCTTACAGCCATACCTGGTCCAGAAGTGCTGAACAGGCAGATTGGGTCCTGGCTGGCTGCAGTGAGTGGGTGGCCTGGGCACCGTGTCCTGTTTTGCATTGTAATCCCAAGTTAAACAGCAGCCCTGGACCAGGGTTCCAGTTCAGGGTGTTCATTTATTTAAGCAGCTACAGATGTTGCCTTTTGCTGCCAAGTGACAGATAGGCAATTCTGTGGTTTAGCTCTTTCAAAGAGCTTCACCTATGAAACTGTGCCAGTAACCTTTGACCAAATGCCTACAGGAATAAAAATGAGTGAAAAGGACAAAATCACGTGTCACCAAGTTGTCTGTCTGTCTGTCTGTCTAGACTTGTTCTCTGACAATACCTGTTGTATCTCTGCACCTAAATCCCATATTCCTTTAAGGTGACTTTAAAGATACGCAAGCGGATTTAAAATCCATGTCCTTGACCATATCTGACTAGTGAATAGAGAGCCTAAAAGGAGAAACACTGAACAGTATGTACTTCCAATTTGCTGTTAAATGAAAAATTAAACTTCAAAATTTCTTACCAGGAGAAGTTAAAGATGGAAAATACAGTTAGATCATGAATTTCACTACCCAGCCAGTGTCAGATTGTTCCCTTAGGAATGTTCTCTGAGTGTTTTCTCTGGTTGTTTTGAAGTGCAGCAAGAATCAGGTTTGTTATCACTTCCCTTGGAGACTATTATATGGTCCAGTAGTTTTTGTCTGGAAATTTTCTTCAGAATCCCTAGAAATTTTGTCTCCTGACTGATGGGCAGAAGTTTTTTGCATCCCTGCTCTTGCTTGCTCTCTAACATTTAGCACAATATTCCCTCTTTGTCTAAAATCCAGTTCAAACCAGGAAATTTTCCTAGCTCTGTGATCTCATCTGAGGCTTGTTTATTTTGCTTGACTTCATTTGTTTTTAGAACATCTTCCTCCTAAAACCTTTACATAAAATACTTCTCTCTTTTCCTGATGCGTAGTACTCCTTTGGGAAGGATTAGTAGTGGTAGCAGTGGTGCTGGGCATGGTGTGCTGTGCTCCTGGGGCTGGGGAGCACTTCTGGTGCCACAACTAAATAGCCTCAAGTAGTTCAAGTAGTTCCTCACAGTGTGCTTACAGCGGCTAATTGAAATTTGTAAGATTTAGCTTTGTCAGATGTGGTTGGATTACTCCTGTTTTATCTGTCTGGCCCATCAAGGACAAGTAATTAATTTTCCTTCCCCAGTATCTGTGGAATCATCTAATCTGGTGATACCTGAATTTCTACCTGGTCAGTGTGCAGTTACAAAACATAACATCTGCTCACAGTAAGATACCTACTGCTGATAGGGAAATTCGTGCTGCACCTGTAAATCTGTTGAAAGAGAGGACATGCACATGCTCTTACAACCAGTGAAGTCCAGATTGGAAGAGATACTTTACTTTTTTAGTTATTAATAAAATCAGAAGGACCTGAGTGCCTGTGTAGTTTTGCAGGCCAGGCTCTTAGAAATATTAAGAGTTGTGAGAACAATAAGAATCTTTTCAGTTCTTTGTAAACTGTGTAAACTAAACTGGAAGCAGCAGAGTGCTCATGTCTCACCAGTTCTTCAGCCACAGAACGTGTTCGTTACAGTCAGAGTTGTATTTCCTACAGCGAAGCTTATGCAGCTCACCCGGGAATGTTTAGACTTGACTTTCCAGGTTGTGTGGAGAAGGGCAAGCAAAAGGAAATGAAAAGTGATTTTTGTTTCATAGAACAGCTGCTTCTGTCTGTACAGTTCTCCATCCCCTCAAGGTCCCTGCTTTTATCTCTGTTCTTCTGCAGCAAGATGAAGTATCTCGCTGTGCCACAGCTTTCATTAGCCATGCCAGAGTGATGTCAGGTTTGGCCAAATTATATAAAATGAGGGATAGTTGTGCTGTGAGGAGCCTTCTAGCCTGGGTTTCATTTACAATCCACAGCATCTGTGTTCGATTTCATAGTTAGCTTAACCTGATGGTGAGCTTTGAGAATGAAAAGAAAAGCTGCCCCCATGAATTGCACACTGAAGGTTTGGAAAGAAGAGGAATTTCCTTGTATCCTATGTATTGTAATTGCAATTTCTCTCATCTTTTCCAACAGGCACAGGATCTACTGGCACAAGAGATGGAGGTGGTAAAGCAAGGGATGGGGCATGGGGAGCTGTCAAGTGAAGCTTATAACCAGGTGTGGGAAGAATGTTACAGCCAAGTGTTGTACCTGCCTGGACAGAGTCGCTACACAAGGGCTAACTTGGCCAGCAAAAAGGACAGGATAGAGTCACTTGAAAAGAGACTCGAGGTCAGTGTCACTTTTTTCTGCCTTTTGCACCTCCTTATTTTTGAGTTTCTTTGTGTTGTGAGGGTTTTTTTTCTCTGTAGGGGTTCAGTCAGGTCTTTTGAAGGGATTAATTTGAAAAGGTTGCTGAGGAATTCTAGGGAGTTCACAGATGTTCTTGAGATACTTAAATCAACTTCTCTCATCTTCCTCCTCAAAATTTCCCCACACAGAGTACTCCCAGATACAGTTTCTCTCTGCACTGTGAGCTGGGTCACAGCTCATCCACTTTATTCTCAGCTGGAGAGAAAGTCAGGTTCTGGTGTCTCTTAATTGCATGTGGATTTTTTATTGTTTTCCTAATCTCTGCTGTGAGTGGATCAGATCTTTGTCGTTTTGTACTTTGTCCTTGATTGTGGCCAGTATGAGGAGAAACTTCAGCGAAAGAAGTTCGCTGTAACCCTCTCTGTCCCAATGCTCCTTTCAAGTTCTGTTTCCAACTTAAGATTTGGTTTCTGACTGACTGTTAAATACGTGAAGGTTTAGATAGCCCTGAATTCCTGCCAGGCTGGCATCTTCTGCCAATTCTAGTGATTCCGTCCAAAAAGAACAGTGAATCTTTGTGCTCCCGTTCCACTTTATCAGACCCTTTGACACTGATTTCCCTTGCCCAGTCACCTCTCTAGGTTTTCTTCCAAACAAAAAAACCCATACAAAAAACCAAAAATAGCTAACACATAATAGGTAACACGTAAGCTGTTCTGAAATGGTTTCTTCCCACAGAATATGTTTGTTCTTACTTGCACTAAGTCATTAAATGCTTTCTAAAATACTGTTTTAGCCTAAAAGTCTCTCTAAAGTATGCAGGCATCAGATTATTTTTTCCATGGTAAAAGGAAACTTTACAAAAAAAAGTTTTTCTGTATTTAACATCAACATAGCTACTGTTGCTAGAAGTAAACCACCCCAAACAGCTGCTACCCCAGAAATAACATGAGAGAGGCCAGAAAGGCTGAATTTTCATTTGGTTCATACACATGAAATACAACGTGAGTGTGTGTTTTGTAGAGTCTGCCAGTCAAGAGCGTTGTCCAGGTGCAGATCCCGCAGTTGTTAGCCAAGCTCGCGGGCCAGGAGCAGTTCACCTGTGCATAGCCTGGTAGTAAGGGCTGAGTATGAACTGCAGAGCCCCTGTCGTGCTGCTGCTCACCCAGCAGAGAGCACCATTGCCCTGCCCAGCGCTGCCCGACAGGCTCTCCCTTGATCTGCCTTCCCAAACCCGTGTGGGAGCTCAGCAGCAGCCTGGCCGTGCACGGCAGCAGAGCTGGGCAGGCAGCGTGCCAGCAGTCAGAGGGCTGCACCTAATTTGTGTACAAATGCTTTTGAAATTTAAATATCTTAGGACCAAAACGACATTAGAAGGGCATTATTAAAGTTGCAAAGTCAAACAGTCCAAGTTAGGGAATGCACGAACAGCCTTAATTTGCCTATGCATATGCTTTTTGAAAGAGTCTTTAACTTCATGATTGCAGCCTAGTTTTTCCACAGACTCATTTACTGCACAGGGTGGATGGTACTTGCTTAATGAGTAGCTCTTGAATATTTTGTTTTCTCTTAATTGTTTGGTGTGTGGCCCTGTGCCTTTATCCCATGCACTGTTTCTGCAGTCTAAATTGGTTACTTCTGTGTGGGCTTTCTTGTGCTGTTGATTTCTGTCCTTCTCTTCCCAATATTTGAATGAGTAGTTGGCGGTGGAATCCTTATTAAGGATACTGAAGCAAAGTAAGGTCAAGTTTATCAACATCAAACTCGTTTGTTCTAAGTGCTCGTTGCTCTGCAGTCACAAGAAAATCCCCCAGGAAGCAAAATGTGAATCAGAGGTCTTGCCAAAAAATAAAAATTGGGTTTTATTTGCTGCCAACATTGCATGGGACTCTGTGAAAGACACTTAACAAAATCCTGCTAGCTGTGTCCCATCAGGCTGAGGACGATGATCCTGCCCCTCTACTCAGTCCTGCTGAGGCACATCTGGAGTGCTGTGTCCAGTTCTGGGCTCCTCGAGACAAGAGAGACACGGAGCTTCTGGAGTGGGTCCAGTGCTGGGTGACAAAGATGATGGAGAGACTGGAACAGCTCCCTGAGGAGGAAGGGCTGAGGGACCTGGGGCTGTTCAGCCTTTAGAGGAGACATAGATGAGAGGGACCCTCATCCCTGTGTGTCCCTGTCTGCAGGGAGGGTTCAGGGCAGGGCCCAGGCTCAGCTCCATGGGGCCCAGCAATGGCACCAGAGGAATGGGCAGGAACTGATCCCAGCAAGTTCCACCTGAACATGAGGAAGAACTTCTGTCCTGTGCAGTGACCGAGCACTGAACAGATTGCCCAGAGAGGGTGTGGAGTCTCCCTCACTGGAGATAGTCCAGAATTGTCTGGACACAATCCTGTGCCCTGTGCTCTGGGTTATTCTGTTTGAGCAGGAAGGAGGGACCAGATGAGCCACTGTGGTCCCTTCCAACCTGACCCATTCTGTGTCTGATCAGTCACTGCAGCCATGAGACCCTGGCTAATACAGCTACATCCCCTGGGACCTCAGAGTGCTGCTGGATGAGGCCAATGGCTTGGTGCCCTTCCACACACAGTCCTGCTCTCCCATTTTCCTGTGTTCCAAAATACCACCCTCCCGTCCAGGCAGGCGCTGGGGTCAGCAGAGCCCCATGGCTGCAGGTGCAGTGAGCACTGTGCTGCCTCTCACAACTCACGGTTGCTGAGTGCAGGTGGACTCTGTGCAAAGTTAAATTTGACCCGAAAATCTCTCCCAAGTGTGTGCAAAATGCAGTTTAGTGCAGCTCTGTGGCCTGACCCTAAAAGGCCCTTTCTGAAAGCAAGATATACAGGTTTTTTAAGCATGGGTCATCTGCTGAATCGTTTTTTAAACAGTAAATAGAAAGCATAGCAGTTTAATGAACAAATGAATATGCAGTAAAAAAGTACTCATTTTTTTTTCCTAACCCATTCTCAGCAATGACAAAACCTACCTTCATTTTAATGTTTTTCCAAGGAAAATTGTCTGCAAGCAATATCAGTTGAAATAGATATTTTAATGGGAAGTATCAGACAAGCTTAATGAAAAACAGGAATATTAGCTCAGCTTTCAGTACCCCAAGACACTTGCTTGTACTCTTAACTTTCTTTTAAGAGAAGAGTAGAAACTGTAAAACCGAGTTTGCCAGCAGCAGCAACTTATGTTGGTGAGTTTTGGGGGCTGCTTCTCCCCTTTATAGTGCACTAAGATCATTAGCAAAAAAACCTCAAGAGAGTGTAGTGATATTTGGCTCGGCTGCACACGGGGAAGTCACTGTCTAATAGTTCCAAATGGGACTGCTGACACCCTGCAGATCCTGTGCAAAAAAATCAAGCTATTTCTGAGTCTGTCTTCGTTGCTCGGAGATTCCTGGCTGGATTGATGGTGTGGACACACAGTCGTCTTCCTCTAATTGTCCTGTTCTCACTGCCTGAGTGGTTTAGTCACGGCAGCCTATGTTGACATGACATTTATCTTTCTCAAATGGATGCTGATACCACAAACAGATTTGTGCTGTTATTGATGAGCTTGAGGAGGCAAAGTGAAGCCGTTGTGGAGAGCTTCTGTTTGGCTGGGTATCCTGTCCAGGCATCATCAGTAAAGCACAGCTCAGCTGTAGTTCTGATGTTGGAGTGTACTGCTGTGTATTAGTAATACTTTTCATTTCTTTGTTTTGAGGGGTTTGGACTCTTTGAATGTGTTACTTAATGTGGTTTAAGAGTGCTACAAGATTAGTATGTGACTTTCTTGCATTACACATGGGGAATCTGAGGTCCATGCAAGTGAATCCTTGTGACCTCAGTATGTGTCTGTGGTACACCTCTAGATTTGTGGAATGTTCTGGTCTTTCCAGTAGCTTCTAGAAATCCAGAATATGTTTTCAAGGGTAGGCTACTCTGCAGAGCAAGTGATTTCAGAAATTGGAGTTTTCTGATGCTTGCAGTTGTGTTCAGTAACTGCTTCAGTTCTCTGCAGTATCTTTTGCTCCCTTCTCTTCCAAACAATATATTTATAAAGAAAAGCATTCCTACTAACATATATTAAACTAGGAGCATTATAAGATGAAATGAGACAGTAAAGGCATTTATTTAGCAACCTAGTTGTAGTTCCCTTTGTAGTTCACAACACAGAAACTTCTTGCCATCTTTACTTTTCCTTTGAAGATAGTTAATGAAGTTGGCTTGCAGAATACAAATACTTTCATCAACATTGTGGTAGTTAACATCATCATTTCAGTTGATTACTAAATTATAAAGGCTATTGGAAGCCTACAGAGGAAATGTTCAAGATACACTGTATATGCAAAATGTAATAAGTTATCTATTCTTTGCAGTATCCAAGATACATCAGGGTGGTGATTTACCAAAATGCTGATTTTTGCTTTTGCTTGCAGCCCAAGTCCTCTGAATTAGTTCAAATGAAAAACAACTTGTTTAGCTGGAGTTTTATGGGTTACATGGTACACTCTGCTGCAGGGTGTATCACTTAGTTTACTGGAGATTGTATTTTAATTTCTCTCTAGTTTATGTGCTTCTAAAGTTTGTGGTTTCCTTTGCATTTTCAGGTGTGCTGGTACTAAGAAAGCACCTGGAGAAAATAAGAGCTAATGTAGAACTAGGAATAGAGAAATTACAAAACTAGAATTTGGTGAAAATCCTGAGTAGCATTGTTTTTATGGTCACATGTTATTTTGTGCTAATGTCTTGCCTTTGTGGATATGCTTTTTTAAATAAGGTCTGTTGAGAATATAGTTGGCAGCAGAGGATCCCAGCAGAAGGTTATCAGGTGTCTTCACTGTCAAATTGTTCAGCATCTGGTAACTTAGCACGCTTAGAAATAAAGTTCAGCATTGACAAAGCTCTCATTGCAAAGGCCTTTGCACACCCTCACTGTTGAGTATTGACTGCTGCAGGATCACTGTGGGGCTTCTGCTGGGATTGAGAGCAAACCAGGCCCTTTTCCAGCTCCTTTGTTGCCTGAGCTTCCACAACATTGTCAGCCTCTGGAAGAGGCTGGTGCAGGCACTGTGGGTGTGCAGGGGTTGTGTTTGATGGTAATTACAGTGTGCTGGCTGCCCTGTGACCTCAGCAGACACAGCAGCAACCCGTGTTTGCTTAGGGTTAATCAAAGCTCTCTGCCTTGGGTGGGTGTTGCTGTGTGTGATCTTAATGCAAGGTTTTTCTTTCCCAGCGAGTGGTAGATAGTTTCCCAAAAAGTTTAGTAAAAATAATTAGTTTTTCATCCTAAACTGCTCTTCCAGACATGTTTCTGCTGTGATTGAGATAGGATCATAGAATCATTAAGGTTGGAAAAGACCTCTAAGGTCATCAACCTTATACCACCATCTTGTTCACCTCTAAACCATGCCCTCAAGTGCCATACCCACGCATTTTTTGAACACATACAGGGGTGGCGACTTCACAATTTCCCTGTGCAGTCTGTTCCAATGCTTGGCAAACCTTTCCATAGCAATTTTTTTTTCCTAATATCCAGTGTAAACTACCCCGATGCAATTTGAAGCCATGTCCTCTCATCCTGTCACTTGTTACCTGGGAGAACAGACTGACAGCCACCTCAGTACAACCTCCTTTCTTTGTAGAGAGCATATAAAGGTATCACTGATAAAACTGCTGGTCTTCGAATCAGTTCCCAGATAAAAATGTTCAAAGTGGACTTTAATGTCATTGCTGTAGATCAGCAGTGACTGCTGACTTACACAGTAACTTTTCTAGATTATTCTAGTTCTAGGTAGTTGGATGCTGTGAGCTGCTGTAGCAACACTTGCTTTTCATATACCCTGTATTGTCTTCATTCAGCAGTCACATCAACTCATGTTATGATGTTTGAAGACAAGTCATTATAATTTCTGGAACATACTTCAGGGGGAGCATGCTCTTGGGTCCTTAGATTTGTCTGTGAGTAGAGAGAATGGTGTTCTTCGGATATCAGTAAGTCACTGGCATAATGATCTACATGGCTAAGTACAATACAGGAGTTTATCTGGGGCTTCCCTCTTAAATTGGGAAAAGGCAACTGGTCTAGTTTTAGTTGTGAAGTTGTAGCTGCTTACCAGCAGTGCCTTAAACTGAGGATTTTCTGTAAGTGAAACACTTCGTGTGATCCCAGTCAACTAGAGTTAATTTCTTGCTTTTTCATGTCTTAACAGCCATGTGTTCAGTCCCTCTTTGCCTGCTCTGATCCTGCAGTGCACCTTTTCATCATCCACATTCTCCCTCATACATTAAGTAAAGCACCTTACTGGAAGTGAGGTGTTCAAGGCCAGATTGGGCTTGGATTTGGGCTTGGAGCAACCTGGTCTAGTGGAAGATGTCCCTGCCCATGGCTGGAGGGTTGGAATGATTTGATTTTTCAGGTCCCTACCAACCCAACCCAGCCAGTTCTCTGCTTCTGTGATCTTCAGTGTCACAGCAATGTGAAATTGTGTCAAGCCCATGGAGTGGTTTTGGTCAACGAGCTGAGCTAATGTTGTGTAATAGATTGAGGCCATATTGTTCTACACTGGACATGCAATTTTGGTTTGATACTAACTCCAAGCCTCAGTTTCCAGCGGAGTTGACTGCTATCTTTTACTAACTTGGGAGTAACTAAGGCAGGGCTCTACAGAGAGTTTTGCCTGGTCAAACTCTAGACAGATGAAACAGTGTTTCAAGCCAAAAATGGAGAATTTTGTCCAAGAGCTTGGAACTGAAAAGGTATTTTTAAGTAGAGAAATTAATGACTTTTTTTTAAAAAAACAGGTAATTGTTGAGTGCACCATAAACTTGTAAAAGCAGATGACCCCAGCATGGCCAGAGGATTCTGTAGTGTTGGGGTCCTCGTTGTGCCTGGGGTGGTTGGAAATGCCTGGCCTGGAGCACGAGCTGCTGTGGAGCTGAGCGTGCTCTCACCCCAGCCACTGCGGCTGAGCCAGCATGAGCCAAGCTCACAAACCTGCCATTCCAATTAAGTTAATCCATCTCCTGCCAGCAGAACTGAATTTGGGAGGGCCACGTGTGGGTCTGAGGTGAGGCAGGAAGTTGAGTAACGTTTAAGAGTAGTCCTATGTATGTTCCAAGAGTACCCTGCTCAGCCGGCGTAGCTGAAGCTGGCAGAGGATTTCCCTGCACAAGTGAGGCAGCTTTGTGATGATGTTGATTCTCCAAGGTCACAGAACAGGTGGGTTTACTTTGACTGTGGCTCTGCTCTGAACATGCAGGAGTTTTTCTTCCATGTTTCTTTAATCCATCCAGCATGATTAGGAAGATCAATTAAAAGACAAGAGAGCTTAATGCCGTTCAGGGATTACCAGAAGCTCCACATTAAACAGGAGGAAAACAAACCAGTCAGTACAGGGAAAAAGCCCTTGGAACTGAGGAGGGATGTCCTCAGTAGACCTGGTGAGATGAGAACTCTGAAAATGCAGTTTTTAAGGCACTTGAGCTCTTCCTTCCTCAGAGTTAGTTTTTCTTAAATCTTTCCCAGTGGATATTTGTTCTCATGAATCCTTCCCTGTCCTTCGTTGTCCTTAGTTAAACCTTACAACTAACCTCCTATCTAAAATTTCTTTCCCAAATTTAAATCCCTCTTCCTTTCTCAGTGCCTGTAAGAACAGATTAATTTTTCACAATGAACTCTGTGATATTTGAAGCAGGGTATTGTGTCTTTCTTCTTTTTCTCTATTTTTGTTAGGCAGAGGAAAAACCAAAAAAAAACCTGGTTTTCCAGTCAATCTCCCTTTTCTAGATTATGTTTTATAAACCTCTGGTTATGTCTGTTGCTCTTTTGGCTCTTTTGTCTGCTGCTTGTTTTGGTTTCTCTTCCTTGGTTCTCTAGTGCAGTACTGAAAACTGAACACCACTTTGCGAGTCATGAGGGAAGGCTTTTACATCAGAGATCTGGGATAGGATGAGGCTCCCACACTTGCCTTAACATCATATATCATCTTACCCCGTGTCTGTACATGCTGTTCTCATTTTGCTGTAGCTGGTATAAAAGTCAGCAGAACCAAAGCTGGCCAAGGAACAGTACAAAATAAATAAGTGGAGAAATCTTTCAAATGTCTATTCTTTCTCTTAGGTTTGGGGGGAAATGGTTGTCAGATTTTACTCAAATCTATTTCTTTGCTTTAAGCAAATAATGTAGACTACTGTTTAAACACACCTCTTCATAACTGCTTGGAATTTTTACCTTGGTATCTGAGCCTTAAAATTTTATGAAGCTCGAACTGAAATTATATGCAGTTGTTGGCACTAATGCAGCAGTCAGCAATTTTTTAATAAATAGTATTTGTTACAAAAGCTGAGACCTCCTTTTGACCTTTTCGTAGTAGGTCCTAAAATTTTGTAGTTGGGAGGGAGGGGAAAAGGTGGTGAGTGTTCACATTTCTCCATAAGCAGAGAAGGAAGAAAGGGCTGTTATTTCTGATTTTAGATACTTGGGAGAGTTTTTTCTTTTTCCCCTTTTCTTACTTTTTTCTTTTTACAGCAGTGAGGCCTCTGATAATCCAAGATGGACAAGGAGCTGAGTAGAAAAGCAATATAGCAGCATATAACCTAAGGAGCTCTAGTAGTTAAGAGTCCAGTATCCAGACCAACTCAGAAGTATTAAGTCCAATTCTCATTGTCTGAAAATTTCAGGAGTGCTTAAATAGTCAGGGTCTGACACTATAATAAGTATTAGACTTGAACTGGCTTTGTTAAAAGCTTTAAATTTAAAAGTGCTTTATTTTATCTAATACCTTAAGACAGTACACACTTAGGGTGGGATTGATCTACCTGGTCATCTAGCAGTGTCTGAACAAACAGTTTGTGCTGCCATCACACTCAGTGAAGAGTCCTTCAGTGGGGTGTTCAGTCTTGTTCCAAGGCCCTGGATCAGATGAGCCATGCCCTGGAGTTGCCAGTTTCTCTCCTGATGACAGAAAGACCTCCTGTGACAAGGTCAGATGTTGATGTCTAAAGCCAAGCAAAGTGAATCCCAGCTGAAGAGCGTGGAAGTGCGAGACCAAGCCAGTACTGCCACTGCTGTTGGTGCTGCTTGGAACATGGGGATAATTCAGGGCTTGTGACCACAGTGCCCTGATCCAGGCCCCTTTCTCTATGGTGGGGATAGTGCTGATAACTGTATTTATGTCCTCGGGTACTCAGTGTTTAACATTTTGTTAGAAAATGAGGTTGTTGAGAGATCACAGAATCACAGAATGGTTTGGCTTGAAGGGGTCTTAAAGCTCAGCTTGTTCCAACACCTTGCCATGGGCAGGGACACCTTCCACTAGAGCAGGTTGCCGAGAGCCCCATCCAGCCTGGCCTTGGACACTGCCAGGGATGGGACAGCCACAGCTTCTCTGAGAAACCTGTCCCAGGGCCTCACCACCCTCACAGTAAAGAATAAGATCTTCACTCAGGATGACAGAACAGTGGAATTTCCTCTAAATGGTCTTTTTTAGCCTGTTCTGAAGACTGACATTGTGATGGGAGTTTCATTTCACACTAGCCATACTCTAAATTGTCTGCAATGCTGGGAGCAGCATGGACAATTGATCTTTGTTACATTAGGGCTCTGTTGCAAACAAAATTCTGTTTGCCTGTGCATCCATCTATTCCATGATCTCTAAATGTCAGTGGCCCTCAACACACATTTTTCATCCAAGAAACGGTAATTGGAAAATAGTTCATTGACCGCACAGCTGTATTTGTTGTTGCAGTAATAGCATATTATTTACCAGTGAAGACATTTAAAGCTTTCATACTTTTCCATCAGAGAGTATCCTTGCAAATCCCTAATCTATTTATTTAATTTTCTCTAGATTTATATAAATATTGAAAATGAGGCGCCTTTCTGTATGCTTAAAGCACCTTGGGCATAGCTTAAGTCTACATTGCAAACAGAGTTTGAAAAGCGTAGCAGTCTGCATCTCTCTCCCCAGGAGCAAACTAGACAGCTCAGAAAGTCAAATTTCTCTTTCACTCACCCATTAACAGTTTGCTCCCTTGACCATTCACTTTGTTTATCCCTGCACCACCAACTAAAACTGTTCTAAATGAGTGAATAAATTGTTAAGGAGTAGGAGGGCACGTTACAGAAACCTGCAGCTGCGTAACAGAGGGTACTTCTGTACAGTTGGAGGGCTGGAAGGTTGATGAAATGCACTTTGCAGTAGCTTGCTATGTAAGACTCTGATGGCTGGGGGTGTCTGGCTGACTGTAGTTATCACTGTGAAGGGCAGATCCCTTTGCAGTAGTTCCTTAACAAAGGAGTTCAGTTTCATTGGTAATAAATTATATATTGGGTAATTGTAGCAGTGAAAAGCCTCTGCTTTTTCATTGATCATTGGTAATTTCTTTGTATGTGAGAATGTTCACCAGGAAAGCTTTGATTTTTAAAGGAATGAGACAAAGGTTGGTGACTCAATGTGGTTCCAAGTTAGCCTTTAATATTTTTACACTTGAGAAATTTTCATATTTTATTTCATGTCCTGCAGTATTATATTGTTAAGTGTGGCAAAAATCAAAACCTGAGAAGTCTGATTCCTTTTTTCTTGAGCTTGGATTGTTCACGCAATCCTTTCTGAAAAAAGGGATTTGGGTTTTTTTTTTTCAAGGAAGGAAGTAGTATTAGAAAAGCCTCAATAAGAAACCTTAGGTTCTTGTTTAGAGATGTGAGCTGCTGCACCCCTCCACAGCTGTGCTCAGTGGTGGAAGCCTGTGTTCTTTCTTGATTTCATGGGATCATAGAATGGCCTGGGCTGAAAGGGACCATAGGGCAGGGGCACCTTCCACTATCCCAGGTTGCTCCAAGCCCTGAACTTGAACACTTCCAGGGATCCAGGGGCAGCCACAGCTTCTCTGGGCAACCTGTGGCAGGGCCTCCCCACCCTCACATGGGAGGATTTCTTCCAAATATTTAATGTAATCTAATCTTCATCTTTAGGCCATTTATGATTGGGATTCAATGTTAAAGATTTCTTTGATGCCTTCTTCCAGGCTTTAAAAATTCTGATGGCTATTTCATGCTTTGTATGGTCATTTAATTTTACCCCAGGTGTAAAAATACACAAAGGCTTCTGTTACCTTTGCTATTAATAAATGGTTTATATAACATTTATAACATATTAACATGAATATCTTCAATTATTGGCATTGTGTCCCAGTTTTTTTCTTGTCCCAGCAGAATTTTGTAATTTGTGTCACTTGTCCGTTTATGGATTTTGTCTGGATTACAGTTTTAGAGGTAAATTATGACCATTTTAAAAGTTTAATCCAGAAGTCTAGGTTGTTGTAAAATGTGCAGTATGATTCTTTTAATAGAAATCAAAGAACTTGATCAGCTCAACACAATTCCAGAGATACATTTTTTTACTACTTTTTTTTTTTTTCCTCTTGACTTTTGAGTTCTGGGTAACTAAAACAACTCCTGGGTTCCTTCTGGCAGATCAACAGAGGGCACATGACCACTGAAGCAAAGAGGGCTGCCAAGATGGAGAAGAAGCTGAAGATCCTTCTTGGTGGTTACCAGTCTCGAGCAATGGGGCTCATCAAGCAGCTGAATGATTTGTGGGACCAGATCGAACAGGCCCACCTGGAGCTGCGTACCTTTGAGGAGCTGAAGAAACACGAGGATGCTGCCATCCCTCGGAGACTGGAGGTGAGATTCCAAAATCCAATACCTGAGGTCAGACACAGGCACCTCATGGAAAAGATGTTTTTACAAGTCATGAGCTCTGAGCTTCACAGCCTGAGTTGGTATCAAGTTTTTAATGTTCTCTTAAAATTATACTTTTGGCTGTTACCAGATTCATCTGCCATTTACTTCCGTATCAGGGATTCCGTGATACACTTATTAGAGGCTGGGACTAATCTGGCAATGTGTTCTTTAACTTGGGGGTTTTTCTGTTTCCTTCTGTGGTTTATTTTATAAATCTTCTGCGATGCATATCAGCAGAAGTTCCACCTCTCTTAATTTGGTTTGTTTTGGTTTCAATTACTGTTAGAATTTAGGGTAGATGTAAAACTTTCCTAAAATCTCCTTCTTTAAAATTCAGTGGACTAAATGCTGGTATGTACCTGAAATCACTGCCTTGGAGCCACTTCCCTTAGTTTAAAGATCTCCAGGATATTCTCTTTTTATTCGACTACCAAGGTAACCCTTTATCAAGACTCCATCCTAGGTTTGAACCAGTGCCAGCCTTTCTTTCCAAGGAATAGGTTTTCACCTGAGCACAATTTTTTTTGTAGTGTTTTTTTCCTCCAGAACAAAGGCTTCCATTGAGGCTTAGGTGTTCTCAACCACTTGCTATAAAAAAGATAAAATACATCAGTTCTTAAAACTGGTTTTGTGAAGATGGTTTAGAAATGCTGATAGATGTGTCTACAACTCAGAAGTGATTCAGTGATTTAGTGAAAGAAAACAGTTAAAACATTAAATTACTTGATAGCTACTAACATCACCTGTTTTTAGTAAATGGCAAGGTTCCAATTTGAAATCTCTCCTTTTGAAGCATTTGATCTTTGCTGCTGTCAAAAACAGGGTGAGATATCTGGCATTTGCTGTGAATCTTGATACTTTACATCAACTGGCTTTTTTTACATTTATATTTAAAATATGTCATTTTAGCACTGTCCGGTCTTACTTCTGAGCTCTTCCGCTGGAGGAACTAAAATACAACCTTTGGTAATGATCTTCATGGGTGTAACTGGTGGAGAAGTGACTGGTGGCTTAATGTTATTTTCCTTACAGTGTCTGAAGGAAGATGTGCAGCGACAGCAGGAGAGAGAAAAGGAGCTCCAGCAGAGATTTGCTGACTTCATGTTGGATAAAGAGACTTTTCAAGCAAAGTATTAAAGCACAAAATTCCATCTGTCACTGATGTAACATTTTTCAAGTGTGCAGATATTTCTCCAGCAGCTTTTGCCAGCAGTTGCAGAAATCAAGTGTAGTCTGCTGTTTGCATCTTGTCAAGTTTTGTTCCTTCAGTGGACTACTCCAAATGCTCTAGGTGTGAATAGCTCTAGCCAGTGTTAAAAATGGGATTGAAATGTCCAGAATTTTATTGAAAGAAAAGAAAAATCACTCTGATATAATTTTAGCCATGTCTTCATTTGCTAGGGTTATCACGTTATTCCTAGTGTTTTATCAGTCGTAAGACCTGTAAGATACATACCCGCAGAATAATGTCTTTCGAATAAACCTGGAATGTTAAAAAACAATGAAGTAATAATGTCTGTCTTTTAACTGAATTGAATCTTCATGTGTCCCAGCCCTCCTTTGTGTTTGTGGTCTTCCCTTCACTCGGCTGCAGTTTCTATTTTCCGTGACTAATTAGTAATAGGAATTACCTGTGCAGGATGGTTGTCCAGGTAATAAATATCATGTTCCCAACTCTTCTCTGTGCGTGTATACATTTTTTCCCAGCTTTATCCAGGCGCTCTAATGGTCATACTGGCATAATCTCTCCATCCTGGAGCAGGGTAGGGGTAAGTTTTATAAGACACCCAGCATGGCCTCAAGGAACCATAAATTTCAGCAGAAAATGTACTCTTAAATTTTCTAAGTATTAATTTTTATAAATCTGCTTTATTGTCCATGTTGTGGGATGGGAAAGAGGATTCATATTTGCCCCTCCTCTCCTTTAACCAGATCTCAACAGGATTTAATTGTCTCATTGCTTTTTGTCCTGAAGGATAAGGATGGAATTAGGGAAAGGCAGAAATGCACTATTTCCTATTCTTTAGGAATTTCCTAAATTTCATCCAGAATCTTCATCTGAGTGCTGTTTAGTCAGACTATACTTAGAACCACAGAATGGTTTGGGTTGGAGGGAACCTTACAGATCCTCTCATTCCAACCCCCCTGCCGTGGGCAGGGACACCTTCCACTATCCCAGGTTGCTCCAAGCCCGCCCAGCCTGGCCTCGGCTGCTTCCAGGGACAGGGCAGCCACAGCTTCTCTGGGCACCCTATGCCAGGGCCTCCCCAGCCTCACAGGGAAGAATTTCTCCTTAACATCAAATCTAAACCTATTCTTAGTTTGAAGCTGTTCCTCCCTGTCCTGCCACTGGTTCCTGACAAAGGGTCCCTCTCTGGCTTCCCTGCAGGCCCCCTTTGGTTATTGAAGGTCACTGTGGGGTCTCCACAGAAGCTTCTTCAGGCTGAGCAGCTCCCGCTCTCCCAGCCTGTCCCCATAGGGAAGTTGTTCCTGTCCCTGGAGCAATTTTGTGGCCTCCTCTGGGCCTGCTGCAACTGTACCATGTCCTTGTACTGGCCCCCAGGGCTGGAGGCAGCTCTGCAGGTGGGGTCTCACCACCCAGCTCCTGTTGAGTTTTTGTCAACACTTGTGTGAGATGTTACTGCATAAAATTTTGTCAGCTATTCCCAGTGCTTTTAATACAAGTATTTGCTAGAGTCGGGCATCTCACTAGAAATTTCTATCAAAATCAGATTTCTCTAAAAATAAAAATATGTTTTCACGTTTTTATTTTTGTGGAAGTGTTCGAGGAACTTCTTCAGGGGTCCATCGTACTTCCAGCTCCTACACTTTGGGTCTTTTGAGCTGTGGCTTCTGGAAGGACACAGGGAAAAGGCAAAACTGTTGTTAACAGCACAAAATTCAGCAGTTAAATATATCCAGTAACATGCATTGTGCGATTTTGCTTGGATATATTTGAAATTTAAATGGAGATTTTGCTGTCTGGAATTTTACCAGATTACAGTGTCACTTTGCTTAGGCCTTGGGAATGTTTACTGGGGGACACTGTCAGGGTTGTGCCTGTGTAGTTCTGTCAGTGCCATCCATGGAGATGAATGATTATCAGATTTTTTTACATGTAACCTGGCTGAGTCCTAATGATCACTGACAGGAGTGGAGATGCAGCCAGCCTTGGAATATCTTTCCCTATACTCACCAGGACATCATTCTTCTGAAGTATTAATGCAATTATAGACTACATTCTTCTAGAAATGTGTTAAATATTTAACTAAGCCAGAACACATCTGGAGCGAAGTATTAAGCATCAATCTTGTAGCATATGGGGTATTTTAGCTTGGATGGTTATACCCAAAAGGAAAAACCATGGCATATCATGTCAGTTCTTGTGGTTGTGTGGTAGCTGGAGATGTTAACAGAGAAACCCTTGTAGGTTTACCAATACCACAGCTACGATTGTTTCCTTTCTTTTTAGGGCTGCAGCAGAGCCTCTTTGATGTGTCCTGTGTTTTTGACAGCTTTGGAGTTAGACAGGTATTCAAACACTGCCTTAAATTGTTTAAATGACAAATTCAGAAGGACTGATCGTTCACAAAAGACTTTTCTTTCCTGAAATGCAGGCAATTAACGAGTCATTAATTGCAACAGGGAAGCATTTGTGGTGTGCAAAGCAGCAGGCACGGGGCGGTTGTATTTGAGAAGTACCTACAAGAGGTTTGCTCAGTGTTTTCTGCAGTACAGTTTGTTCACACAACACTTAAATTCAGTTTCCTGTCTTTAGTCAGAGCTTTTGTCCTGAAATTTCTGCCTCAATAATGAAAGAAAACCAATAAAGTCTCTTTCCTTTTAGCTTGGCTGTGCCCTGCTTTAGCTTTGTACCTGCCCTGAGCTGCCTGCTCCAAGGCAGCCAGTCTTAGATCTGCTGAAATTACCCCAAAAACTTCACACAGGGTGCTCTGTTCATGGGTCTGCTGAGTCCAGAGGGGTGTGAACGGAGCAGCAGAGCCTGGCTAAAACATCCCGAGATCATTCAGGTGTGGGATCCTAAACTGGAGTGCTTAGGAAATTTGTCCAAGCAAATTTGGATGCAGCTAGATGTCAGTGCTTCTAGCTGCAGGTGATGATGGAGCTTGGGCTTGCCAGATCTATTTCTTGGATTTAGGCCCAGTTTATGTCCTGAAGAGCACTCCCTGAATATCTTTCTATACCGCTTTGTAGCTGAATGCAGATGTTTGGTGGACACAGGAGTGACCAGCACACCTTGACAGCAATTTTTTATTTTGAATTTCTGAAGCTGGCCACTGATTCGATTTCTTTCCAAGAAATAATATAACCATAAACAGTGCAAACTCATGAACACTTCACTACAGGGGGCAAACACTAACCTGACTGACAGAGGTGGGATGGGGGTTGTGCTGTGTGTGTTAACAATTATTTTGAGAATTATTTTAACGTTCTCCCCGAGAAATACCGCCAGTTCCAGTCAGCATGCCAAGATATATCTGCAAGCCTTTAAATAATTTCAGCTGATGATTTTCCTCCCTTCCTGGAATCAGACTTGGCATTTACATATTGGATCAATCCAATAGCTGGAGCCTTCTTCAAAGTCTGTGGAGTTGATAAGGCTGTCATTTACTTCAGCTGAGTTGGATTCAGGTACCTGGGAAAGCCAAGGGGACTAAATTATAACAGCTGGGTGTCTCATCCATACCCAGCAGATAACAGAAATCATGAGCTGGAGGTAGGGGAGAGACTCCTTGAAGGCACAGGAGGTTCCCTGTGAGAAATCCAAGAGAGCTGGAGCCAGCTCCTCCAAACATGGCAAATCTCCAGAGAAATAAGCACTGTGTAATGCTGTAATTAGTCACTGCAGCCAGCAGTGGCCAAGACACACCAGAGTTCTCTGGCTGCCTTAAAAAGAGACTTCCAGTACCAGCAGGAGCATCTTGTCTTTGCCTGGTGCTGCTTGTTTGCCTTTTGCACCCTCGTTTGCTGGGACAAGCATTGGGGCAGCACATTTGGGTTAAAATATGTTAATGCAGCTTGATTGTCCAATCCCTTGTTCAGGGCAGACATGAGTTGGGTCACATTTCCAGGTATGAAGTGCAAGTGAAGGTGGAAGTGGGGCAGAATAGTGCATCCAAAGAGGGGCAATGAAGCTCGGAAGGGTCTGGAGCACAAGGGAGCAGCTGAGGGTGCTGAGGGGGCTTAGCCTGGAGAAAAGGAGGCTCAGGGGGAACCTTCTGGCTCTGCACAACTCCCTGAGAGGAGGGTGCAGCCAGGTGGGGCTCTTCTCACTGGTAACCAGTGATAGAGAGGAAATAGCCTCAAATTACACCAAGGGGGATTTAGATTTCCTCACTGAAAGGGCGGTCAGGCACTGGAACAGGCTGCGCAGGGAAATGGTGGACCCACCACCCCTGAAAGTATTCAAAAAACATGTAGATGTTCTTTGAAACCACGTTCTTAGACAAGTGGTTTAGTGTTGGGCTTGGCAGTGCTGGGTTAAGGTTTGGACTTGATGATCGGAAAGGTCTTTCCCGACCTTAAGGGTTGTGTGATTGCTTCTGTCAGAGGATGTCCCACTTCACTGTCTGCCTAAAGTGAGTGAGAAACATGGGCTGCGGTGCTCCAAGGCCAGTAGCTGACACGAGGTAACTACCCACAGTTAGGTCCTCTGACAGACTCAGCTGGATCTGTGCCCCTGATGAAAACGCTGGAGATTCATTGTTTGTTGTAATCATGGCCTGAACATAGATTTCTAAATAAAATGCATCACAACCCACGTCTGAACTTTTGTTTTGGCTGCAAACTTGCTAACAGTATCATAAAGCAGTGTGTGAACTTTGGCTTGCCTTCAGTATCCTCGCTCAGTGATGTTGCTGGAGAAGAGAGATTATTGTGGTCTGGACTTAATCTGTCTCACATTCATCTCTGGAATCCAGTTTGCAGTTATCTTCCATAATGCGGCTTCAAAGCAACACCTGTCTCGCAAGCAGGATTTAAAAGTGGAGTATCAAATAGCATTTCCCCCGTTCTCCTAGCTGAGTGAAAAGCACAATTGAAAAATAGCCAGATACTCATCTAAAGGCTAAGTGTCCCTATAACCGATTCCAGACCTGTGCGCTCTGCCTTTCCAGGGCTCCAGCTTCTACCTTTCCTTACCAACAAAAAATACCTGGTTCTGCTGATCTTGAAGACTTGCACTGACATTAGGCGTGGGATCAGACCCTGAAAAAGACTTCAAAAGACACATTTGACCCATATCTAAGCCAGTGCAGCCCTGTATCTCCACTAAGTACGCACAGTTGTCTCACACTTTAAAAGTTCCACACTAAGCACTTTCGAGACTTTAATACCTTTAAAGAAAAAAGGGGAGTAACAGCGGATAAAAAAAGAGGAGCTTCATTTTTTTGGTTGCATGCAGGCCTTTCGGTGAGTCATCTCCCCTCCAGCAAGCCTCATTAGCTTTTTTATGTATTTAAATGAGGTGGCTTTAACCAATTCCTGCTGCCTCAGGCACGACTGTGATGCACACAGTAGGTGAAAAGGTAAAAGAAGCGGGTATGAGCAGCATTTTACAGCATCACTTCTGCTGCTGGTGTGATTACTCATAGTGGGTTTGATTGTTTGCCAGTTGTTGGGGGGTGTTGTCTGGGTTCGCTGTAGTTTATTGAGAGATGCCTTAGTGTCAGGCTTAGAAGAATCTTGCTTTCAACTCAAAGGTTTTTCACAGATCAGATTAGACAGGGTCTGCCTCATTCGATGACTTTCAGGTTTCCAAGTTACGACTGTGGTGCTGATGTGTTTGGATTCCTCAAGGATTTCTCAAAAGAAATGCAAGCACCTCTTTTACGATCATTTATGTGCATCGAAAGCATTTACGAATTGTGATGCAAGGAAACACAGAGTATTTTATTATTTATTCACTTCATACATCAGATCTTTTGGCAAGTACATGCTACTGGTGAATGCCTCACAGGATCAGATAAATGTGTATGTTAGGTTCTCCTCTTCTCCTCCCGCTCCCTCTCCCCTCCCAGGACAGAAATGTGGGGTCTGTTTTGTGTAATTATCAGGCCAGTAGCATTTTTGAGTGTGTTATGCAGCTTAGGTGAGACTGGCCCCAGTGAATTCAATGGGAGATTTGGCTTCAGCTTCAGTGGAGCTGAGATTTCCTTTCCTTTACTCTCCTGTCTGTATTTGATGAGCCTTTCTGTCAGGAGAAGAAAGAGATCCTCTTTTGAAAAATAGTCATGAATGCTTAATAAAGTTGAATCAGCCAGCCAGGATTACGCTTTTAGCTCTATAGCCAGCAAAATCTATTCCAGAACTAATTCTGATTAAAAGAATCCACTGGTTGAACCTCAAACAAAAAGGCACCCCTGGAGTAATTCAACTGTATGATATATTTATTTTTTAAAAAACCTAATTATTGCATTGATCTTTGTAATATCTGGCTCTTGTGTAAAACATTGATTTCAAAGCTGTCTCTCTCTTATCTATAACTGTTCATGAATTATCTTAGGGCTTGGGCAGGACCATCACTGTAACTGGGTCTTAAAAAAAAAAGTGAGTTTACTGACCACATTAATTAAGCTCCATGGCAGACCATAAAATAACTATAAATAGAAATTAAATTATTCCTTAGATTGTGTTCCCCCACTTTTTTTTTTTTTTTCCTTAATTCTGACTCAACCAAATCAATCTCTAGCACAGAACAAGTTTATCCCTCCTTGATCTCTGCTCCTGCCAAGCACTTCCAAGGTCTGGGAAGAGGTAGGATCTTTCATTAGACTGTATATGTGGAGAACACGGATATTTATAAAGTCCTGAACTCTGAAACTCACCTCCCTGTTCCAGCTGGCTTATTCAAAGATATTCTCCCTTCAGACTGCTGCTTCTATATATTTAGCTCATCCTGGCTCCAGCAGTGACCTCGAGGATTTTTGTTCCCCATTTTCCTGGTGCTTCAGTTGAAAGGAGACAATGCTGGTCATCTTGCTTCAAGTTTAGAGGAAAACAAGACAAAACCAGTACAGTCACTTGGTGGGAGCACCCATGAGGTGTTTTCATCCCACATAATAAATGGTTGGTCATTGCTTTAGAGGGCCTTGAGCAGTTTCTGTCCCCGTTGTAGCAGATGTTTAGTCACACAGCTGTGTCATTTCACTATGACAGAGTGCCTTTCTGGGGGAGATGCCAGACTTTCAGGCCTGTCATGGATTGGAAGGTCTGGATCTTCGGTCACACTTTTGCCAGTCCCAAGATCAACCACCCAGCATTGCTGTGTTGCCTGGAAAGCACCCAAAATCTGGTGAAGGCAGAAATTTTTGTCTCTGGCTTCCTGCCTGCTCCCTAGATTGGAAGGTGGGAGTAGCTGGCCATTCTCTACCTCATGGAAGGATTATACAGCAGGGGAAAAAAATGTATTTTATGTGTTTCATGCTTGTTATAGCACATCCTGTGGATTTTATAGGATCATAGAATCATTAAGCTTGGAAAAAACCTCTAAAATCAAGTCCAACCATCAACCCCGCACCACAATCATGTTCACCGCTAAACTATGTCCCTAAATGCCACATCCACACAATTTTGAACACTTCCAGGGATGGTGACTACACCGCTTCCCTAGGCAGCCTGTTCCAGTGTTTGACAACCCTTTCTATGGAGAAATTTTTCCAAATGTCTAATCTAGACCTCCCCTGTTGCAACTTGAGGAAATTTTATTCTGTCATTCTTAATAATGGCAATGTTACCAAAGCCCAGGAAAAAAAGGGGTCCTTGAACCTACAATCAATATAAAATATCCCACCTAATCCTAAATCGCATTAAGCTGGGGATGAACTTAATCATGTGGGCAAGGATAGAACAGTGAATTTGATTTCCTAGCAGGTTCTGTAATGTGTTGTTAGCAGCAAAACAACCCCTCCAACTCTGTATTTAACTTCCTTTCATTGCAGATGCCTTTTGGTTAACAGCAAGGATCTGATTTAATTTTACAGTTACCCGGTGACCACAGGACGAGGATTATGCATCACCAGAGAATGCACAAACGTCTGCCTGCCTCCCCTTCTTCCAGCAGGAACGAGGCAGCGCAGGAGCACGGCCAAGCCCATGTGGCTGTGATTGTAATTGAAAAAACTGCTGAATCAGACAGAAGGACAAGGGTTCACGCAGGAACTTGGGCCAGGCAGACACAAGTCCTTGGAAGCACCAAGCAAAAAGTGACCACAAATAGTGGTGCGGCCAGGAGAGGTCGAGAGATGTCAGCTGGGTGGAAGGCACCTTCCTACCTTCGAGGACAGGGGTTTACATCTTCCTCAGGAGAGGAAGAGGAGGGGCAGGCACTGATCTCCTCACTGGTAACCAGTGACAGGGAATGACTTGAAGCTGTGTCAGAGGAGGTTTAGGTTGGATATTAGGAGAAGTTTCCTCACCCAGAGGGTGGCTGAGGACTGGAACAGGCTCCCCAGGGAAATGGTCACAGCACCAGCCTGACGGAGCTCAAGGTGAATTTGGACAGCGCTCTCAGGCACAGGGTGGGCTCCCAACCCAGCTCAGGCAACTGCTTGAGAAGGCAGTCAGCATCACGGATCAGCCTTTCCCCACCCATCCCCTTGGTTGAGGGAGCAGGAGCCCGGGAACAGCTGCACAGCGGCTGAGAGCCTGTCACAGCACACAGCTGGAAGCAGTTTTCCTGCAGAGGCTGAGCCCAGCTTCCAAGCCCCAGGGTGGAAGGAGGATACTGCAGGGAAGCGGGGCAAGATGGAGGAAGGGAGGGAGACAAGGAGCTTGTAATGAAGCGCACACATGTGCATGTGTGAAGGAACAACCTGACACGCAAGATGTGTGCCAGCAAAATTTATAAAAAATAATAAAAAGTGAGTCCTGATGCTTCTCTGCTCATGCAAAATATGCAGGGCTGACCTCGGATGCCTTCTGTCTGGCATCACCACATTCCCAGAGATGATGGGACTCAGGTGACGTATTTGGTCTTTGGCCATCTCTGGCTCAAGCTCCTCGACAGAGAACTTGGCCCAATAAAATACAAGGGAAGGGACAGCTGTAAGAAAATCATCATCATCATGACTCTGCTGCTGAGCAGTGCCTGGACCAGGAGCTGCCCAGTTTTGCACTGTAGCAACAAGGCACTCAACTCCTCTTCACCCCTTCCCAGGCCAGGCAGACAGGAGCACTTCAAGGCAGAGGCTGGGAGACTCCAGTCGGGTTTGTCTTTGTTTATTATATCCAGTCATTGTTAAATGAAAAGTATCTGAGCAGTCCTCAGGCCTGGGTGTGGAGTCCAGGGCTGCTCCCTGCTTGCTGTCCCTCTGAGGTCACAGGGAGCTTTGTGCAGGGCATGGCCACATCTGGAGCAGCTGAGGTCACTTGGTCTGTTCAGCCCTGGGAGGAGGAGACTGAGGGGACACCTCATTGCAGTTACAGCTTCCTCATGAGGGGAAGAGGAGGGGCAGCCACTGATCCCTGCTCTGTGGTGATCAGCGACAGGACCTAAGAGAATGGCAGGAAGTTGAGTTCAGGGAGGTTTAAGTTGGACATTAGGAAAAGGTTCTTCATCCAGAGGGTGGCTGGGCACTGGAACAGGCTCACCAGGGCAGTGGTCACAGCACCAAACCTGGCAGAGCTCAAGGAGCATTTGGACAATGCTCTCAGGCACAGGGTGGGATCGCTGGGTTTGCCCTGTGAAGGGGCAAAAGCTGGACTCAATGATCCCTGTGTGCCCCTTCCAACTCAGAATATTCTATGATTCTATGATCTGTGCCAGTAAACAAAACCACACCTATCCCTGTCTCTTGCATGGAATATGTCCATGACTTTATTAAATTGGTTCTCCCAGGATGATAACTATGCCAGAAATTTACCCTGGTCCCTGCTAACATCTGAGGAAAGCTTAGGAATCCATGCTGCAAAGGCAGCACACAATACAGACCATGGCTCCAGCACACTGGTGACACATGTATATCATATTTATGTATTTCATGCTTGTTATAGCACATCCTGTGGATTTTATAGAATCATAGAATCATTAAGGTTGGAAAAGACCTCTAAGATCATCAAGTCCAACCATCAACTCCGCACCACAAACATGTTCACCACTAAACTATGTCCCTAAATGCCACTTCCACACAGTTTCTGAACACTTCCAGGGATGGTGGCTACACCACTGCCCTGGGCAGCCTTTTCCAGTGTCTGACCACCCGTTCTATGAAGAAATTTTTTCAAATGTCTAATTTAAACCTCCTGTGGTGCAACTTGAGGCCATTTCCTCTTGTCCTGTCCCTTGTTCCCTGGGAGCAGAGCCTGACCCCACCTGGCTGCCCCCTCCTGTCAGGGAGTTGTGCAGAGTCAGAAGGTCCCCCCTGAGCCTCCTTTTCTCCAGGCTGAGCCCCCCCAGCTCCCTCAGCCACTCTTCATCAGATTTGTGCTCCAGATCCTTCCCCAGCTCCATTCCCTTCTTCAGACACACTCCAGCCCCTCAATGTCTTTCTTCTCATGTGGGGCCCAAAACTGGACCCAGGATCGAGGTGAGGCCTCACTCCACAGCCTGTAGCAGGACACCCTCCCCTGAACCACGTCTGCGTGTCCCTAAAGGTGCTACCAGGCGCTGGCTTCCCTGGCTGCGCAAACGCCACAGAGGGCCTAAAGATAGCATCCTGTCATTTCTCAAAATCACATCTCTTCTTCCATGCTGAGGCTAGAAAATGGCAAATAGGATGCAGAATTTGGGTCCACAGTGTTCACTGTTGTCATGGCTCATGAGTTATTTTTATCTTTTCTGTAACAGAATAAATGGCTGCAGTAATTAATCTCTGTCTGTTCTGACAATGGCCTGGCCAAAACACATTACGTTTTTGCGACAGTGTAAGAAGAGAAGCACAAAAACATCATGTGTGTGAGTCAGTATTTTAAATATTTTCCTTAGGTTTGCTTTTTTACATGCTTTAAAATATGCTTATGTGCTGCATTCAGTGTATTAAATAAAGTTAAAAGGAGCAACAAGTGCTGTTACACAGGTTAGCTGCACAGATATAAATCTCTGTTTTGAAGCTCAACCACATGTGAAACAAGATCTAATCAAATCATGGCAACGGCAGAATTAATTTGAGTCTTTTCAAGAGGATCCAGTCCCAGTGGAGGATTTTGCTCTGCCAAGCTCCTTCCAACTTTATTGGACGATAATTATTTCTGTAGAAAGAAATGTTGCAATGAAACTCTCCCCCAACAGTACTTTTGTTTTCTGCAGAACTGGTTGAGCAATGAAAAGATTTATTAGTGGAGAATGTATTAACAAGGAATTTGTGGAGAAAAAACCAAAAACCCAGTGAGTGGAATTTCCACGAAATATCTCCAGGGTGTGAGTTTGCCAAGCACACAGTTTACAGATGCCCAGCGCTCCCTGTGGAGTAACAATCATACCCCAAACTCTGTAAACAAGTATTTTTGCCACCCAGAATGCCTAAGGGTGAATACCAGTTTACAGTAGTATCACAGAATCACAGAATGGTTTCAGCTGGAAAGGACCTTAAAGATCATCTCATTCCAACCCCTGCCATGGGCAGGGACACCTTCCACTATGGTCCAACATGGCCTTGAATAATCCAGATCTACAGACCCCAATTCATCTGTGAGCCCAAAGGAGCAAGTACTTCATCTTCTGAGTTCAGGCGGTCCCTAATTGCTGGCTGAACAAAAAAAACTGCTCATCCCATAAGCGTAAATTATGGATTCTTGTCCCTTCTTATGAAGCTCCACATTCTCATTGTCAAGAGGATACGAGCCAGACAAGCCTGTCTTGTAAACTTGCCGCTCGTGACATTCTCTCGTGAGACTTACACAAAAACATACTAAAATAGGAAAGATCAATTTTCCATACCCATTATTCACTATTCATGTACTATCTGAACAGTCCTGCCATCCTCCTATTTAATAGAGTTTTCCTTGCCATGATCCATGAGATAAGACAATAATTAGGCTTGTCCTTAATTGCTCAAATTCTGTTGCTCAATAGGACTTTTATATAACACCATCATTTTTGAGATCTCAGGGAAAAAATCCTCAAAGTCTCTTGTAGCAGCAAATGTGCTGCTTTTGCTTCCTTCAGACTTTGCAAAAGTGAGAGGAAAGCTTGTTTATGACATTAATTAAGCCTTTCATTTTTGTTTATCAAATCAAATAATCTCTTCTGAACCTGTCTTTTCTTCCCACCTATGGGAAAATAATGCAGGCTACATATCCAAGTTTTTCCAGTGCTGGGGGATCTGTATTTGTGTTGAAGATAAACAGTGACAAATTTCTCTTCTTTCCAGTTTACAGCGAGTTTGGACTGATGTATTTTCTGGGGTTTCATGGAACTGATGTGTTTGATAGAATTCAGGAGATATTTTTGAACCATTAAAGGAAAATACACAAGTATTTCCTGAATTTGTTTCTTCTTATCCCATAGTTTACATGAACTGTTCAGCAAAGGGAAGCAAAAGCTGAGCTTCAACCAAACCCAGACCAAAGCAGAGCTTCTGGTAAAAACCATGTTGGGATTAAATGATTTCCTTTGGTTTCCATCCAAAACCAAGCTGAACGTGGATTTCTGGGTTGAGTTTCACTTTGAATTTTTGGTTTTATTCAGTTATGAAGAATTAAGTGAAACTTGGGAGGTTCAAACCCTCATTGAATGATCCTGAAAAATGATCTGCAAAACCCCTTGCTATGGAGTCCAGTTTCATACCTTTGATCTCTGTGGATGCTGGGAGCAGCACCAGTGTCTCTTCCAACCTATAAAAAACAGGCCAGTGAAGCCCCTACATTTTTTTTTTTTTTTTTTTNNNNTTTTTTTTTACTTTAGAGACTAAGCAAGAGACAATATCCAATCCCGGTCATCACCCTGGCCCAACTGGAAAGCAGGAAATCCCAGACTTTGCCTTCCTCCCAGACAAGGTCCATCAAAGCCAATAGGTACCACCCTGAGCAAGCAAAGAGCCTCCTGAGAAATGTGGAGAGGAACACAACTAAGGGTCTTACTGATTTTTATCCTGGAAAGAGGAAAGAATTTACCTTCGTCAGGTCTCAGTTTGTGCAGGCATTGCTCTTTGGGCTCCCCATCATGGTCAGGATGATCCATGAGATCCCAGTTATGTGGTGTAGCTATCCCTAAGCAGCCTATCCCACCTGACAGGAGCAACCACTGAGCTGGTGGCCATCCAAGTGATGAATATTTTATTTCTGCTTATCTACCCACCTAGATATTGGGGGGTAATCCCATATGTGCCAACTTTGGCAGGAGAAATGGTGCAAGAACTTCCTGCCCCACCATTTTGAATCTTCATAGCTTGTTTTTTGATTGGAGTAGTTTCTATGATCCGACTTCAATCCTGACCCACACAAGGTGATATGATGAAATTGGGGAGGTGGGTAATTGCATCACAGGCTGAGAAGCTTTTGGGGATGTAGAAGCCTTTGAAGCTACTGTCTCTCCTAAAATACCCTCAGGTACTCTGGTTGGACCCTCCTTATGGATGTGTGACATATGTCTCCCACTTAAGTCATCTTTATGGAGCACGTATTTCCTGCTCCCTCATGTTTTTATTTTCCTCTCCCCCTTCAAATACTTCCTGCCTTTGGCTGTCTGTGACTGAACTCCCTGGAGCCTTAATAGTCTTGGAATCTCTCCACTCCTATAACTTGATTTTACTGTTTAGGAGAAAGCTTGATTCATCCCCCCAAATCAGAANAAACGAAGAAGGAAAGTAGGGGAGGGGGGGTGGGGGGGGGATGCTATTCACCCACCAGTAAAGGAGCAAGATGCAAAAAGACAAGATTATTCTCATTCAGCTATTCCTGGCTTTGGAGGGCATTTCATTTCACTGTCTGC
>VYZQ01032886.1:0-63365 GCA_013400655.1 Mystacornis crossleyi | reverse complement strand
GTTTCAAACTGAACCTGCTACAGCATGACACTGTTTCTCCAGTGTTAAAAACAAACTGTGCTTTCAAGCTTTCCTTCCAAGCCCAGGCACCAGTGCTGAGATTGCAGGAAGCAGAAAAAGGATACTGTTCATTATAATCTGCAGAAGATGATGAACCTGATAATTCTTCCACATGAGAAATCAATGACCTTTTAGCTGGAGAAAGGCACAGGCCATCACATGCCTTAGCACTAAGCAGGGGTGGGGGGAATAAAAAACAACCAGCAGCCAACTTTGGAAAAACACACAAGGGGTCTTCTTTGAATTAGCTAAGGCTTCAGCCCAAGTCTTTCCGTTTGCTCAGAGACAAGTTGGCATCTCTGTCTGTGCTGCTGCTGCTCCTGCACGGGGTAGAGAGCTCATCAGAGCATGAAAGAGATTGTGATAAAGATGCACTGACTGCCAGCCTCCTTCCATTGGAAACAGGCTCAACTTCATATCCGAGTGACATCTCAAACACCAGCACCAGAGAGGGGGAGGGAGGGAGCTGCTCTTTCTTTGCCCTTTCTGGTTTTGATATTATGATTATTATTTGCAATTATTCATTGCTAGGGCAGCTTCTCAGGTATATAAATAGAGGCAAAAGAAGTCCCCTTCCCCTCCCTGCTTCAGTGCATGCTGCTCTTTCATGCTGCACCCAAGCTGATTGAAATGTTTGGTAGATAAAAGCCTTTGTAGAAGATTCCCCTGCATCCCCACTTTGTGAGCTATTCCCATGCCAGTTCTGCTTTCCAGCAATATCAGCTGTGCATATAAATTGTCAGACTCATCTGGATGAATTATCTTCTGCCAGCCAGCTGTTTGAAAGCATTCCCTGACACCACATGCCATTTGCTCTGCGGAGGTTGGCTGGCACTGGGATGTTGCCGTTCTGCCAGGATGTGATGCACTTCTCACCATGATGGGGAAGGAGAAAAAACTCCTTCCATCTCCAGAGCTTGCCCACAATGAGTGGGCTAGTTCATATGAAGGCTTTTCTAACTTTTGCCAGCTGAGAGCAGCTTAAAAATGGTCTTCTGTCAGCTGAAGTTCATAATTCATGCCAGCTTCATGGGAGGGTACCATGCGAACCATGACCAAAACACTTTCTTGTGTCATAGAACCAGTAATACTCAGGAAAGCAAGATGTCTTGCAGGCATCCAGCCAACAAAACACAATGACCTGCAGGTAACCAGGTTAAATCTGCTCTGTCCCAAGTGCCTCATGAAACCATTGGTGTGTTGTTCTCACGCTGAAAATGGGGGGGAAATAACAGCATTGTCTCACAAAGGCACTGTCAGGATGAATATCCCAATGACTAAGATTCTCACATTCTCTAGCATCAAAGGCCACCGAACACTTAAGAGAAACAGTTTTGCTTCAACAAGGCATTATAAACACAGCTAGGATGGGAAAAAAAGGTTTTCATGTCTCAAAGAACTTTAGGGAGGGGCAAGGGACGCATTGCACATCCTTACCAACCCAAATAATCCAAAATGTCATTCCCATTCATGTTTATGAAGTGTCAAGATCTGCAAGCATTTTCACAAAGACCTAACACCTGGCCAAATACTGAGGAATCAAAAAGAAATTGTGAAAAACCTCATGGTTATGACCACAACGTAAACACAGGGAAGCAATCCCAGACCACAGCCAATACCTCATTGTCAGGAGATAATCATCCAAGCAGACTCCCAAGTGGTGAACTCGAGTGACAAATGGGAGGCAGACCTTCTCACAGACATGGGAATGCAGGCATTCCATGTGTTTTCTGCATGAAACCATAAATCATCCCCAGCATTAAAGTGGCTGGAGAACAGATAAAGGGTCTCTCTGTAGCTGAGCAGGAAGCTGAGGCCTCCTTTAAATGCAGGAGTTGGCATCAAGTAGTTCATGCTCAGCTGATCCATATGATCACACTGACTCCTTGTGTGAAGAACTATTGTTTGAGGAATACCAGCCACAGCACTGGTTTACCATCTTCCTCAGCCCCAAGGGTGTTCACACTCCCGGCCACAAAAGCAATAGGACCCAAAGAACACCAAAAATGAGTCCAGCACAAACCTGCATGTACAAGCAAACTTGATCACACAGCTTTCAGTTTGAAGCTTGATCATGCCTGGCTGGTTCCTCTGAACAGAGCACCTCCCAAAGGTGCTAAGCTGGTGTGATGAATGGAGCCCAACACAAGGGAGCACTTCAAACACAGATTTGATTTCCCTTGCTTATCAATAGCTGTTGCTAGGCAGGGGAAATGTCACTTATCTCCTCCATGCCTACCTGCCTTTGGTCATGTACAAAACAGAGAGGATGACTAATATGTAACTCCCTCAAGGGAGAAGTGAAAGTCACTGCACTTGCACTGTTTCCCATGTCCCTTAACCTGCACTTACACCTTTTGTGTCCCCAGAATTATTGCCCTCTGATGCAGCATTTATCCCATGTTGACTTGTTGTCATATTCATGGCAACATTACATTCCCTGGGGAAGAAGAGCTCCTGGCAGTACTGCTTTGAGAGACTCTTTATTATTTTGATGCCAACAGAAATTGCGTCTTTGATAAATGAACGTGTACCTATGAATAAATACAGGAGTACATTTTATACGTATTGTATATCTGCAGTGACAGGGTAGAGGTTTGTGCAGGCGTGTGCTTTAAATATGCATGGAGGACACAAGGCAGCAGGAACTGGCAACTGTGGGCTGCTGCCTGGATATTCCAATGACAGAGGATCCCTGACTGTCATCTAGACAAGATGTTTCCATTGCATCCTCGCTTGAAGCAGCTGGGAGATACCCACTCTGCACACTGGGTGGGTAGGATACTCTCTGCATGCAATAGGACCTCTCTGTGGACTGGCAAACTCAGCAATGCTGGCCTGTCTTCTGGTCTCTCCTGAGGCAAGGAAGCAAGGGAGCCGGGGTTACATATGTATTCCCAGACCAACCCAACAAAGCAATTGCACATAAACATTATTGTCCTCCCGGGAGATCTTACTGGAGGTGGTGAGTGAGTGCAGGACTGTACTGCAATTCTTCGGTGCACAGCAACAACTGGGAAGATACTGGTCCAAAATGGTTCAAGGAGCAGTGTCAGACTCCAAAGGCCATTTTAGTTTCCCAAGCTTCCCAATGAATGGCACCACTTATTCCACAGCACCAGGCCTGGGAGCCCACCCCAACCCCCAGACCAGGCAGAAGTGTCTGTGTGCTGCCCTGTGTAGAGAGCAGCGTGGGAAGTGATCACCATGGAGAAATAGTCCCCAGCATGAAGCCACTGCCAGGGTAGAGAACATAATTTCACTCAAAGGGGAAAGCTTTCCCCCGAGTGCTCAACTGAGAGATGCCAGGGAGCTGACCCAAACCAGATATCATCCTCCCAGCCAGGTCTCCAAGAGGGGAATTGAGAGGGAAGAGAGGGAACACCTTAACTATTCTCATATCTCCCCGAAACCAGCTCACAGTCCCTGAAGGAGGGAATAAGCAGCCTGCCCCTTACCAGTCACCTCACTGCCTGACACCTTGACTCTTCCCAGGGAGCAAAGGAAACACATCTCCCACTTCCTGCTGACCCTGCCTGAACAGATACTTGTTATATTCTCTGAAAAGTTAAGAAGTTGTGTTTGAATACCACAACATCAAGGTGATGGTTACCAAGGGAACTGGCTGGGAGAAGGTCAGACTTTTCTGGGTATTTTTTTGTGCTTTATCTTGGCTGAATGTTTTTCCAGACAAATCAGATGGGGGTCTTTCCATCCTGGGGAAATAGAGCCATCATGTACTTGAAAAAGGACCAATAAAAGCCAAAAGGGGTAGCTAAGATTTTTCACAGCTGCACACCACATTCTGGGGGAGTTACCCTCAAAATCACCTGTGATGGGAAAACCGTGTAGCACCATCAGCAATTGTGATTTCAGTTGAGGGACATAACTTGGAGAGCCCTGCGGTGATAAGTTTAAAGCTGGATTTGCTTGGAGGCCACAGTAGAGATACAGAGTAAAAATATCTCCAGAGCATAAAATAGAAAACTGAACCAACAATTTGCCTGAAGTAAATCAGCACAGCCCTTGAAGCATTTGCATTTCTATGGAGCTATAGCACTTTCACCAAGAGGAAATTCAGCTCTCCAGGAAAGACAGTGAAGCTGAGGTCTAAACATGAGATCCCACACACCAGATCATAATCCGACCACACAGAGATGACAGAGATGTGGAATGATTTCTGCTATAATAAGAATCCCCAACTGTTAAATTAAAATCAGTTAGCTAAACAAAAACAGAGCCTGGTGCTGGCCTTCATAAGCCGATTGCTCAGCATGATTCCCCTGGCCACAGAGGACTGGGCTTCTGCTCTTTTAGGAGGTTGGTTATCCAATGAGCAGGTTCATTTTTCATGCTGCACATGGCAAGTATTTTGCTACAGCTGCCAGTCATATCCTTGATTTGCAGTGCTGCTGGTACCCCCAACAGCTGCCTGAATTAAATGAGATATAGGAATTAAGGAATGGCCGTTTTAAGCTCTCGGTGTGTGTTGAATACCAGCTGCTGCCAGTTTTTCTGCTCTAAAAGCCCTGCCAAGCATCTTTACCTTCTGCACTTCAGTTTGGATCTCTATCAATGTCCTTCACTGGGAAAACACTCCTGCCAATGAAAACCTATAGCTTTGCTGGCCCCAGTTGTGAGTACTGCTAATGGGGGGCCTCAGGAGACCCCATTTTTGTACAACAGAGCCACTTGACATTAGTCAATATTAGTTGCCCTTCCAATCCCTGATAGGGTCAGACAAACAAGCTCTCTCTACTGCAAACAAAGAGCTGGCTCTACTAAACAACTAAATGTCAAGGCAGGTCAGCCAAGGTGTAATCAGCTCTCATGGCATAGATGTGAGCTGCAAGGCTTTGTACAGGTGGCCAAGCAGACTACTGCTGGCAAAGAAAGTTCCCCAGCTCAAAAAGGAAATCAAAACTCTTACCTCCAGCTTGGCCTTCACAAAGGAAAGCCCAGCAAATCAGGCTGATCAGTCAATGACATATGGGTTTGAAAGGTTTTGATTTTGCAAACAAGTATGTGTTCCCAGCACCAAGGTGCTTGTGGTTTGTGCTGAAAGAGATTTTTTAGTGCTGAATTTCTGGGACTGAGGGCTTTTCTCTACTCTTTCTCAAAGAAAATGCCAGTGTAAGTAGCCTTCACAATATGTTCCTGTGCAGCCTTCACGCTCTGTGTGTGTGTGTGGCGGGGGGGACTGAGCAGAGGGAGCTGCCAGTGCAGGTGGCCCTGAGCATAGCCCTCACCAGCACGCATTCATCAGGCCTGGGACAGGCACACTTCCAGATGATTTATTGATATTTAATATTTAAATGCCAGCTGATCATTTAGCACTGGTGAGTAGATGTTCAATAACAGCAGAGAGGAGCCATCTCCTGCCAGCCCACCCTGCCTCCTCTGTCATTTAATGCCAAGCATGGAGCCCTCTCCTTGCTCCCTCGACTCGCTGTGGGAGCTGTGTCACACACAGCTCAGCTCCCCCAGTCCTTGCTGCCCTTCCCACCCATCCACCATGCTTTGCCTATGTGAGAGGCGTCTTAGGATTCACAGCATCAGGACCCAGCAAGGAGATTCATTCGAGGTGTCCTCAAAATTAGACAAAGTTCTGTTCCCCTCACCCTGGGGGAGAGCAACCTCTGCAGTGCTGGTGTCCATACCTGTTTCTCAGTGTCAGCATTTGCTGCACAGCTCTTTAGCCTTGTCCATCTGACTTAAAACTGCCCTTTCTTGGCAAGCAAGGACCCAGCCCAGCATATAACAGAGTGCATCAGTGACCTTGCAATAATAATTCGCTGTCCTGACACAGGCAGCTGAAGCACAGGGGACCTTGTCCACTTAAAAACCACTGCCACGCTTCTGGGACGCTGCATCCAGCAGTACCTGAGATGACTGAAACAGGAAGAGTTTTTGAAAACCAATTTGCTCTCCACTCTTTCTACTTCTGTTTGCATTTTCAATTTCTCTCAGCGTGGGGGATGAGGCTTACTACTCGGCTCATGTTTATCAGTGCTTGGCTCTTCGATTGTCACTTTACAGCCCTGTCTGCAGGCCCTGCAGGTGGCACTTGCTTTCCCCTAAAGAAATAACACCCCCACAATTTTTCTTCCAACTTCTGTCCAAAAAATAAGTAGTGCAAGAATGTTTCTGATGGTGTCAGGCTTTATAATAGTTCATTCATTTCATCCCTAAATTTGGGACTGAATTTGAGCTGGCAGTAGCTCTTTAATATACAGGACCTGTCTTATTACATCTCCGTCTAATGCATATTTGGGAGCTTTCCCTGAAAGCTCTTGTATAAAGGAGTATTATGACATCAGGAAGTCTAAAAGTACCTGAACTGCAGATGTGATAAATTCAGCAGGATGATACGTGCCTGGAATTCGTAGTTGCCTTTCTCCATTGGCAAATGGCCGCCTGGGCTCCATCCCCTGGGATAGCTGTAGAGAACAGCCAGTTTGATGAGCCTAACCAGCCATTGGATGTCACTTTGGCTCCACACTAATTCAAGGGAAACAGCATTTATCTGGCAGCCAGGCAGCCAGCTCTTCAGCAGCTGAGAGTTTAATTATCAAAGGTTCAGGCGAATCTTGCTCTTGCTATCTCCAACCAGCTGCCGCAGAAAAAAAGACCTTCTGGCCCCATCCAGAAGTTTGTGAATCTCTTGCAAGTTCCCTTTTGCTGCTAAAATAAGTCCCAGCCCATTTTCCCTTTCTTGTGAAAATCTGGGCTTGATGCCACTAGAAGAAGGAGAGGGTGAAAATAATACAGTGGGGAAGGGCTCTTGGTAGATGGGGCTGAGCAAGCAGCAGTCAGGAACGCGAGCACTGGGCAGGCTCCAGCTGGTGCTTTGATCCAGCCGTGGAGGCTTGCACAGATAGATGGATGTGGGCACAGCTTCCTCAAGCTGCAAAATGTTGTTCTTTCGCAGCTTCGTTCTGCAGGGCCAGGGCAGAGCCGGTCTGGCTTGCATTCAGTCCAGGAGAGCTGTGTTTCTGCTGGTGGACCTCAGCCTGAGCGGTCTCAATAGCAAAACACAAGGGCTACGCCTGCCCCATCCCACTCTTCAGCAATACATTGGGAAGGGTGGGGATTGGAGGGGGCAGGGCAAGCAAGCTGAAGGCAAAACAAGAAGAGAACAGTCTCTGCAAAGGCAGCTGTTTGCTCAGTATTTCTGCATGAGTGAAGACCAGACAATGCACTAGGAAAATTAGTGGGGGAAAAGGTGATCTCAAATGAAGCCACCTTTCCCTCCAAGAAAACAAGAGGCCAGTGAGTGAGGAACAGGAACGTGGAGAAGGTGCTGGGGTCACAGGGACTGTCCTGCTCCACTTGTCACTCACTCCCAGTGCCTCAGACACTTGATGTGATTCCCCCACATCTGGGTCCAGGGATCCCTGTATTCCTCTCTCAGCCTTGCTATCAACCACAGTCAGTCCAAAACCAAAGGCTGTTGGTACTCTCCCAGGCTCTACTCAATATCCAGCTCTAAGTGGCCACTCAAGACCTGAATGAGGTGCCATTTTCAATATACCCTTTGCACTTTTGTGGCAGGGATGCCCTGCCCTTTCAGCCCTGCAGTGGCTGGTTAATAACGGGGCCACTTAAGTGCCTATCTGGGAAGTTGGTAACTACTGTGCAAGTGATGCACCTGCTTTTCCTTATTCTCAGGCTCTCTGCAGACACAGTCAGACACAATTGGCCATTCTCAAGGCACATTTATCTTTTCAATATGAAGGCAAGAGACTCAATTATCTTGTTCAAAAGCTAAATTCTGGCGAGCAAATTAGTTATCCTCCCCATTCTTCTTCAAAATGCCATCAGGAGCCATCATAAGCAAATACTATAAATCACTATCTGTTTTGCCCAGTTTGCCTGAGCTATCAGTAGGGATCCACGTAGGGAAATACATTGTCTCCACTCCCCTCCCAAGAAAAGTCTCTCCAAAGCTTGGGCATGATTTTTGTAGTTGAGACTCCAGGCTAGACACAATAGAACAAGAGAGCTCAGGGCATGTGTGAACCTGAAGGAGATGGGAGGAGCAGGAACCCATAAATTCCTGTTTTACTCTTGGAAACATTGTGCCCTCCCTGCCTCTCTCCCATCAACTCAAATAAACTTGGAAGCCACCCAGCCAACTGCTTCAGATGGAAGAGAAACATACCCTGGTAGCAAGTTCCTGCTAGAAATTTGATCTTGGGCTCCTCCTTGTAGTCCAGAAGTGATGTCACTAAAGGCAAGCTGCCTTGAGTGTCTCATTTCTCCTTCCTGCATGAAAAAAGTGTTTATTTAACACCATCTCTCTAGGGTTTCCTCAGCTCCCTGGTCTCCAGACCTTTCAGTTTACTTACAGCACTGCTAACTGCAAACTGATTAGTCCAGTCCCCCTTCCCTTCTCCCCCATGGTTATTACTTTTATTAACAGCAAGGGAGTGATAATGGGGAAAGATGATCAAAGCTTCTGGTATTAACGCAGGGGATTAGCAGTATTTATATTCCTGATCAGTGCAGTCTCAGTGTGAAGAGGGAGCCGCCACAAATCAGCCTTTTCCGCCTGAGAGTTGCTGCAGTGCCACTGCCTAAATAGCTGCTGGCTGACGAGTCCTTTGCAGCTGGCTGGGGGAAGCTGGCTGGCTGGGCAGCTGGCTACTGCCCTTGCAATATAATGTGCCCAGGCTGGCACCCACAGCAGCGTGAGGGTCCCTGACCTCGGGTTTCAAAGTGCTCTTGACCTCTTGAGGGAAAGGTCCCCCGCTGTTGAGATCAAGCCAGCTAAAGCTGAGCCAACAACTGAACTTCTGTGGCCAGTTCATGGTGGGATTGCATCATTATCACAGGAAGGGAAAACACAACTTCCATCCCAGTCTGGGAGCTGTGGGAAGTTCAGTGAGCACCATGCTGGGGGAGGGAGGAGAGCCAAAAAAAAAATCCATGCCAGGTTTTACATATGGGGCAGGAGACTGAAATCCTCTGCAGCCATCCAAGGAGAACAGATGTGGTGTTGCATATTGATTCCACCGAGATTCCAGCAGCCATTCAGTGGCAGGCAAGGATGCAGGGACAGGCAGGTTCAGCCACCACCAGCAAACCAAGGCGAAAAGTCTTCACCTGGCAGGGGCTGGAGACCAGTGCAATGAGCAGAGAGCAAACAGAGGGTGCTGAGATCAAGGAGACAGGGGATGGCAGAATTTCACTTCACATGGAAGAATGAGGACACAAGGAATGTGTCTACTTCTCCATCCTCTGAGGAGACTTTCAGGGAACCCACGACCCTCATCCTCATAATGCCCACAGAAAGGCCCCATTGCAGCACCCCCTGCCAACTACAGAGCAAAATATAAATGCTCAAAGATAAACTGAGGAACCAAGACAACTCCTTTCCAAACCACTTGGTCTGTGTAAGGTGATCACACTTCAATACTGAGCCAAAGACACTCATCCAAAGCCAGGGCATTCTTATAAATAAATCTTTACAAAAGGCAGGAGCACAGATGTCTTGCCCACCAGCTTTGGGCAGATTTTGCTGTCAGCCCATCAAGAAAAGAGCAACCTGGATTTGATGTCCAAGTTTGGACACTGCCACTTGGGCCATAAGGTGCTTCCTCAGGGGAACTAACTGGAGACTGAATGAGAGTTCTTAATTATTGCTAGTAGGAAACAAGGATCTTGAAAATACCATTTGTTTGCATAAAATTTAGGGTCATTAATACCTTCATGACCAGCTAGAGTTATCTTTGACTATCTACACAACTATTTCTTCCCCACCCAGCCCCAACCTGTTGCTCATCACTTTCCATCTCTCCTCTATGCAGGACAATAATATAATGGAGGGTTTATTTATACCATCATAATTGGTTGCTGTGGAGACAATCATTATGTCACAAGTGTAGGCCAGGGAGCTCTGGCTGCAGAACAAATTGCAAAGGGGCTATGGAGATGAGCCCTGTGGCTTCAGTGCACACTCCCATCCTCCCGCTCACACCGAGCATCATCTGCATCCATACACAAGCCCAGCTCCACTTGCAGATATTGGTCCCACCAATACAATTGTGTTCATGTGCAAACACAAGCTGACTTGCTCTGGCAAGATCTCAAAGCAGTTTTTATCCACGTAACAGGCAGTGACAACTGAGGGGACAGGAGACACAGTTGTGAACTACAGGAGAAGGTTGGAGTCAGTTAGAGCAAGACAGAGGCCAACAGTGATGCTCCTAAGCCTCTTCTGCTCCCACCCCACCCATTCTTGAGCCACTCTCCACACCTATGCCCAGTAAAAATTACTCTGAAAGTGTTGCAAAGCCCTGTGTGATCCATGGGGACTTGTGAACACTTTACACAATCCTGTTACTGTTACTCACTCATCAAAGCTGTTGTGGATTAGCCCACTGTCTCAGACTCACAGCATAGTTCAAGATCGAATTTCCTGGAGAAAACCTTTTTTCCCCACAGGCTGCTTCCAAATGACACCTAATCCAGTGTAGCAGCAGACTGTCATATAGGATGAGGTGGACTTCTCATACTCTCTGTCTCCAGGATGTGTTTGTCAGCAAGCTCTACTACTTGGGTCATGTGTATAATCAGAAGAAGTAAGAGATGGAGGCAAGTGTTTTCTCCATGTGCTGCATCCATCCAAGATCAGCAAAAGCACTCATAGATTGCCCTCCTCGTCAGATCCAACTGAATGTGAATGTAGAAAAGCTGATTGGCATTAGTAGGCTCTGGATGAATGGAGCTGTTCACCTTGGGATCGTGAGTTCGGAGGAAGGTCAGTCCACTGTTGACCACCACTCATTAGCCTCTGGCAGCAATTCAGCCTCAGTGAAATAAGGAGCCAGTCTTGGCTTGGGTCCCAGTGGAAAGAAAGTCTGTGTCACTGCAGTGCTGTTCTCACTGGACTCTTGGCTGGCCCCTCAGGGAAATAACAAAGCAGTTCAGGGAGCGCATCCTCACGACTTAGCACCTTCCTGGGGGATCAGCCTGGAGTAACACGGTGGAGTTTCTGCAGTGTCTCAGTGTTGGCACACCCAGGCACGACTGCTGAGCTTCAGCTCCAGCTCATAGGTGAAGACCAGGTGCTGCCACCAAAGAATTTCAGCAATGAAAAGCTCAGACTGAAATGGGGGAGGTAGGAGAAAGGTTGAAATCTCCTGTGGAAGAAGTCAAGAGAAAGGCAAATAAAATGACTGCATAGCAGCTCACATGTGAGGACAAGAGGCAGAAGATGAGGTTAGAGTCTCAGGTGAGGGCCCTGCTCTCACTCATCACTGTTGCACAGCTTTGGTGTTGCAGGGGGAAGGAGAAAAACCTTTCCCCACCCTCCTATCCTCCTCTGCCCCATGCCCAAAGCAGATGTGGGTCCTACAGCCCTACAGCCCACTCCTGTGGGGTCCTCCATTGCAGGGCCACAGGAGACCTTGGGGAGGGAGGAAAATATTGGCCAAATGAACCATCCAGGTGGCCTGTGGGCCTTGAATTGAGCATTCCGGTACATACTAAAATAAATGCAATAAACCAGGTCAGTATCACTTGCGTGAAATTCACTTATTGTTTTAAATCACCATTATCACCATCATAATTAAAATCAAGCAACAGCTTAAAGAAACTAATGAATATCTTTATACATGAACTTATCACGGAAAGGGGGGGAAGAAAACATAAAGTGAAAATGTGCCTGTATTGCTAATAAATATTATTGGAGGGACTCCCAGCTTTTCACATTACCACAGTGTGATATGACAGCCTATAATGGATTACTCAACTGCCCGAAGCCATTGTAGGAATAAATCCCTTTTAATATTCATGTGCGGTCTTTGAGAAAATAGATGTAAGCAGTTAATACTTTTCTATAGACAAAACAACGCAGTTTATCAAAACAAAATGTGTGCTTGAAAACAAAAATCACAAAGCTCCTGGACTCATTCTATTTTTTTGCAAATCAGAAAAAATAGCACCCGAAGAAAAAGACAATTTGGGGAGCAACAGTGCATAGAAAGCAAGATGGGGAGAGACAGGTTATTAGCAGATGAGGAGGGACAAGGTCAGTAGAAAGGAGGAAAAGGCATAAGAAAATGAGTATTTTGTGAATCTGTGGTTGTAAAGAGAGCACCAAAGGAGCTGTGTGATGAAGGTGTTATTTGGCAGTGGGGCTGCTGGTTGCCCTACAAAGCTCTCACTGGGACAGAAGGTAGTATATGGGTGGCAGAGGAAGATCTGGCGCTTCCCAGGAAGGAGACACAGGGCTCTGTGAGGTGTAGGGATGCTGCTAGACGATGCTAGGGCTTAGCCATGTTTATAGGACAGTAAAGGATGTAATAAAAGAAGTGAACAGCAAAGCCTGTGCAGGGCCAGCTGAGGGCTGCTCCCTCCCAGCCCCTCTGCTCTATCTTTCGGCTTTTCCTTTTGCAGCTGATCTATAAAACCTAGCTGGTTTTTAATCTCTGGGTTTTGGTTTGTGGGTTTTTTTTTTTTTCCTCCCTTTACACGGTAGAGCAAGAGAGCAGTAGAGGAGGATTTGTAACTTTTTGTGTGGTCAGGAGTGAGGGAATTGGAGGTTAACCCTTCCTGCCCCAGCTGTTTGTGGGCAGTCGATGCTTGGAGGGAAGACCAGACAGCAAAACCATCTCAGGGACTGGAGGGAACGCCTGCAGCCTCTCAGAGGTGAGGGGGCAAAAATGAGAGATTAGACCTTACAGAAATGGATACTGCTGGGATGTGAACACACCTTTTATTTGGCTGGTATGGTCTGTGGCTAAAAATGGCTGTACAGGGAGACAGAGGCAGAAGCTCTTCAGTTCCTCTCCTGCTGTGAGATCTAGGCTCCAAAGACAAGCTTAAACTGAAGCATCAGTAATAAATAAGGCTCTCCTGGGACTTATGCGGCTTTGATATCTGAGACTGCCTGATGGGTGAAAGAGTGGAGTCACAGATTCCCTCTGCCTGCCCATGTTCTGAGAGAGTCTCTGATGACACCCTTTGTGCCTGGCACAACCACAGCAAAGGCAGCTCAGGGTCCGGCTTGGGTTGGGGTAGGTGCCATCCAGGCTGAAGGACACACCATGTTCTTGAACCAAATTCAGCTCAAAACGTAGCCCAAGAGACTGACAGTGCTCTGAATGCTGCAGGCCTTGGTGAAAGTTGTGATTCTGCAAAGACCCACAGGGTGTTTAATTGGACCTTCTTCCGAGTGCCACTGGCTCCCAGGCTCCTGCTGGAAGGAATTCAGGATGGACACACGTTGAACTAACTGCAGCATCCTGAGATCCTCCCATGTTTCAAAATGCTTGGGGGAAGGACTCTATCCTTTAAGATATCCAGTCATTCTGATCATCAAGACAGGAAAAAATCCATGAATTACCATATTAGTATGTCAGACCAATCCACTCAACTTTCTCAGATTTTTATTCCCATGTAATTTTCATGGAACAGTGCAGTTCCCTATCTGGACAAAGCCTCAGCTGTGTAACCATTTATGTAGCCAGCAGTGTTGGAAAGATTCTATAATTAGAAAAATTCCAGGAATGCTTGTAGAGGCAACATTTTTCCTACATCTCTTTATTAATTTATTGTCACAGTAGTCTTGCTGCTGTAAACACCATGAGACTCCCTTTAAATGCGAGATAGTTTAATAGACTGTATTGGATGATACAAAAATTGGCCAGTTTTATAGGTCATATATTTCTTTGAAATGGAATAGGTCCCGGAGACAATTGGAAACCAGAATGGGGAGAATTCCTCCCACCCACCTCCTTCCAGCAGAGCAGAGGTGTGTCTTGCTACGAAAGGGAAAGAAAAAGTTTCACCTTCTAATTGTTGTATTGAGTAGCTCATTGACTGCACTTTCTGTTCAATACCTTTTTTTACCACTCAGATTGTCTAATCAAAGGCTTTTTCCTTCCTTGGTTTAGCTTTGCAGCCTCTAGCATTGATCCAAAATCAGAAACGAAAGAGAGAAACAGGCTCTGGGAAAAGAGAACACAATTAACACCCAAGCAGCTTCATTTTTTGGGGTGCCTTTAAACATCTTGCACTTCTCAGTCTATTCTCCAATTCTTTTATTTTCCCTTTTGTGTTCAGGAGGTTTCTTTAAGGAAAGCCTTTATCAGCTGCTCAGGGAGAAGATTAAAGCACCCTTCACCGAGAAACAGGTTACTTTTTGTGTCCAAGTTCTTAATCCACTTTATTAAAATGTTCCAAATCTTCCTTCAAGAGGAGAGATCAGAAGGACATTTCCCTGTCACCCCTGGCATGCCTTCCTTCCGGATACTTGTGCTTCATTAGAGGCTAAAAAAAAAAACAAAGTCAAGGCAAGGAAAAGAAAAGAGAACAAGACTGCAGTGACTGGTTAATATGGCATGTGGAGCCTTCTACTTCATGGTCACTGGTACTGCTCTGGCCCCGGGCTGGAAGCAATTGAAAGCTTTTCGCATCTCAAAGACACTTGTGTGAACCGAGTCAGAGATCTCTGGCTATTTTTACCTTTGAGGTTCAAAGAAGAGAGCTTTGCAGTGAACAAAGCCAAGCATCCATCCAGCCTGCTGCCCCTCTGCTGAAAGCAGCAAGGAAAGGGCACAGAAAGGGTGAGGATACTGAGTCTGCTTTGCTGTGTACTCTACCTGCTCCCCCAGACCTCAGGCCTGGTATTGCCCACCTGGAATAATGGCTCTATCTGGTTAATAAACTTTGATGGGTTTTCTTCTTCCACGGAATCATCTGATTTTTTTTTTTTTTTTTTTTTTTTNTTTTTTTTTTTTGCATCTCCACAATCTTTCTCTGCACTCTCACGGCCCTTCCACAGCAAGGCTGAAGGACACAAACACAAGCTGCTGCCTGGGCACTTATGATATCTAGGAGTGCCCAACGAGCCACTTTTTGTGATGTTTAGTTTGAAGGCTTCCACGTTAAGACTCTTGGAAACAGAAACAAAGCATATGATTCCTCTGGGTAGCCTTGGGAGATGTCTTGGGGGGAAAAAACCCAGATCAGGTCTGAACTGCACTTTGGATCTGGCACCAACTCCTCACCTCAAGATGCTTCACCCCAGCTCTCCTTTCCTTTCCCTTCCCCTCAGGATTCTCACGCTGGATTTTCACAATCTGTCTGCCCTGACCCATGATTATGGCTACAACACAGTGCAGGCAAGCAGTGAGACACACCACCTCCCACAGTGGAAAACTAAAATAAGGATAGGACAGAAACGGCTCCAAGTAGCCATGATAGAGGTCTAATGAGGCATCTGCCACGATGGCTTTTCCATGTACCCTGTCTTGGTTTCAAAAGGCCACTTGCTTTGCATAAGTAGCTGCTGTTTTGTAAAGCAAGTGTATGTGATGCAGACACTCCTCGTGCTTCCTCAGGGTACAATTACTTTCTTATCTGTCTTGTACTGCTGTTTCTCTGCAGCTGAAGTAAATTCTCCAGTGTGAGACTGTAGGGTTAATCTTTTGAGTAGGGAAAGTTTAAAGGGCTGGAGAAAAGCATGGCAGCCTAAGAGAGCAAAGAGCAAGGAGGTGACATCTTTGTAGGCAGAGACGAGGAGTGAGGTATTCCTGAAAGACAACCTTCACGTTTCCCATCAGTGCTGACTCACAAAATGTCAGGTTCATTAAAGGTGAAATACACACAAACTAGAACTTGAGCAGTTTCATGCTCGGCAAAGCATCTATGCAATTGGCTTTTCCCCTGCATCTTGACACCTCCAAGTCTTCTGAGTCAAGAGTATCAAAGTAATTTGATAATAAAATGTGTCATCCAGTTAATAAAAGCATAGTCAAAGGCTACATTTTATTTATTATTCAAATTACAGTAGCTCTTTGAGGCCTTGGCTGCAAGACAGCCCTGCTTAGAACTCAAGGGGCGAGTCCCTTCTGCTCCTATCCCAGTGAGTGCCACAGCACAGGGGGAGTTTTTCAGAGGGCAGCAGAGGTCTAGGTGTGGGATCCTGCTGGTTCCCCTGCCTTCCTACCTACCTTTGACGTGCGTTTGCAGAGTCTCCTCTCTCAAGACCACTGGTGAACACGGCAGGCGAGGGAGCCCAGAGCTCAGATCACTTGCGACAGTCTCCAGCCACTCAGTGTCACTGCTGTGCCTTAATCACAAATCATCCCTTTTCTGCTTTTATAGCAAGCACGCTGCCGTGTTTCGTGCCCACCGACACTCCTGTTCCAGGCGTGGCGCAGCACAGCGCTCTGCCTGCGGCTATCCTGGTGTCCCGCGTTTATCTATTCTCTCCTGATGGCCTCCACAGCATATTTGCTCTATTTTCAAAGCCCTTTTTTGAGCCGCTTTGAATTCCCTTTGTGTTTAAAGATCTGCCTTGCTCTTTTAGCTCCGTGCACCCTCACCAGCCAGGTTTTAAAAGCAAGGCCGTCGCTGGAAGTTGTCATTGATACGTGATGCAGAACAAAATCCAGCTCACTCGAATGCCGCTAGATTGGCTCAGCAGGGCTGACAATGGATGAACTGGGTCTTATCAGCGGAGGGAGCAGATAGAACACGGGAGCAGCATGCAGGGAGCAGATAGCAGCTCTGTGAGAGCGGACAGACAGGCTACTGATAGTGCAGCACGGGGGAAAGGCATCACTTTTATTTCCTGGCTGGTTTTGAGCCTGTTGTTTTAAAGCTGGCACCTTTCTGACCACAGCCACTGCATTAATGGGGAAAAGAAGCAAAAGTGACGGACAACCCAATGGAGCAGTGCTGTGATGAAAGGTCTCAGCGGGGTGCGTTTGTCCAAATGAGCCACTGCCTCCCTGCGCGATTTATTCCTTGCTCCAAATGCATTTGTTGGATTTAACGACAAGTTGGTGGCATTTCTGCAATTAATCCTATCAGAGGGAGGTGATTTTACACAGAGCTGGTCCCATATTTCCTAGGCTGCGTTTTTGTTTATGAGGAGAGGGGCTGCCAGCTGTCTCCCATGCCTGGGCACTAGAGGTCGTGGAAAGGAACCATGGGTTATTAACCAAGTGTCTTCTCCTGACATCTGAAAGCAGCACGGCTAAAAAATACAACCTCAGATTGTCCTAACAAGCAATCTCCAAACTGTAAATATGCAACAGTGAGAGAAAGTATTTCTTTACCAATGAAACACTTTAATGAGTGGATGGCTCAGCAAATCTTTTATGCAGCTGCTTTCCCTCCTGCAGATACTGAGATTTATGGTAGGAAGGGAGGGGAGTTAACAACCAACCAGGGAACTGCAGTCTCTGTATACTTGGGTTCCACCTCATGTTCCCATTTGACTGGTCTGATCCTTCTGCAACTCTCCTTGGATAAACCATTAATGGTCCCACTTACTGGGGTCTTGGAGACAGGAGTGGGTGTAGCCCCCAGTGCCAGAAATCATGACTTGGCTAAGCAAGAAGGAACAATCCATCCTTCTGATGAGGGTACTGATGACACATACCCAAAGACTTTAAATATGGAGTGCTCTTTGAATACTGATGACCTCATTTGGAGAGAGAGAGAATCAAGGGAGATTATGTATTTTTGCAATTCTGAGAAGTTTTTCCATATTCTCCTCCAGTGGAGAGGTTCCTAAGCTCTTTATCCTTCTGTCCAATTAATGAAATTTCTAATGAATACTAGAACCAAAACCAAAATCACAATACCTGGACGAATGGGATCCAAAAGAAACAATCTTCTTTCCTGAGAGGGGTGGACTAAGAGGTAAAAGAGTAAGCATTTTCAGAAGGTCCTTCCTAAAGATCACAACCTCCACCAGCAAAACCTGTTTGCAGAACAGTATCCTCAGACATGCAATTAATGGCAATACAAACAAACAAACAAAAAACCACCCAAAAAATCAACAAAAATAAACCCTACAAACCAGCAAATTCTCAACTGATTCACAAACCCTCTGAGCTGGTCCTTGAGCCACTCTTGCTGTCATGATGAAATTTTCATTTCCCATGGACCTGAGCACCCAGCTGGAGGAGAAAGCTCACACCCTGACCTGGCCTTTGGCAGCAATGTATTCATCTGGGAAATCTGCTGTATCAGTGACAGTGTAGAGCAATTCTTGTTATGACACCACATCTTATCTTGAGCAATTTAATAGTCATAAACCCAGTAACAGTCATCTTCTGATTTGAAAATAAAACGTCTCTAGAAAATGTTGCTGTTACCTCACTTTGGTGTTGCAGACTGAGCCATTCAGTCTGTTAGTTGCTGGGAAAAGACTTATCCAAGATCATCTCCAAACGCATTTTCTGATTGATACTTGTTTGCAAAGGCTCTGAAGACAGACCAGCCAGACATGGAGACTTGAAGAAAGCTCCTGAAGGAATGTGAAGGTCTTGCTGCTGAGGACACACGGATGAACACATCAGCAGAATACCTAAGATGCTTTGCACTTTTCTTATTTATCCAAAAAGCTATTTTTGTTTATTAAAACCTAGTTACTAGCTGCATCTTGCCAATAACCTGGAGTGCTTGCTTGGTTAATTTAAGCAAGCAGAGCTTTGACAAAGTAATTTTACCATCCTCGGGGATCTGCCAGCTTATGCCGGTCTTCACTATTTCAGATGAAATTGAGTTAATTTTCACTGAAATTGCTTCTTAGCATACAAACACATTCCCCATCATTGCGAGCTTATGCCTCTGCAGCTCTATTATTCTTTAATTTACACAACCCGGCAGCGAGGGATTAATGCCTGAGACATGCAAAAGGCTACAGTGTGGAGAGGAGAAGGCAAGGAGAGAGCGAGGGAGAGAGTGGAGCTCTGCAGGGAATAGGTAATGGTGTTTCAGTTTTATAGTCAAAACATTTAAAGTTTGGCATTAACACAGAGTCAACTCTCGTTGTCCTTTTGCTCTGGAAACACATCGTCCAAAGTCTCGAGGTGGAAAACCACTCAGATGCTCAGTCAGGCCAGAGGTGATGGCAGGTCCCTGCAGGATTGCCAGGCTGAGAGGGCGCTCACTGGGATGTTACAAACGGCTCCACAGCAGGAACTGACTGCAGGTAGGTGGGGCGGTGTGGAGCAGAACTGCAGGGGAAGGCCAGGCTTTGTCTTAGCACCTTCCACAAGACTTTTCCCTCAAACAAGAGTTCCCCACTCCCACCCTTCCCACCCCCCGCCCTGAAAATGCTGCGGCCAGGGCTCTGGGGATGCCTTCAAACGCTCAGAAATTAAAATCACGGATTCTCATAAGCATCCAGACAAAAAATTTAACTAGTGCCAAAGCACCTGCAAATGGGTGGAAAGGGGGGTTTCCACTATCTGGCTTTTCCAGAGAGAACTGGCAGAAGTGCCAAGTTCAGCAGTCCCTGTAAAGTCTCTAGTGGGATTTTAAAGGAGCTGCATTTTAAGCTGGTCCTGGCTGATGATTGATCAGAATAGCAATTATGTTCCTTTTTTATATTATCGCTTCAATTTTGCTTCCTTAATTAAATAGCTAAGCATTTCCTCTTTGAATATATACACCTCTGAGGTATATACAGGTCATTGGATAAAATATGGCAATCCTGTATCATGTATTGGTATGCACATAGCAATGTCATAATGGGATGTTTAAATTCCTTATCTTCCTTTGAAGGGCTGCCTTTTTTTTCCCTTTCCTAACTACTACCAGTGCCACATCAGTGCTACAGTGCATACCAAGATCCCACTCATGTCCTACATCCATGACACACCAGTTTGCCTTTTAGGGCTCCCCAGGGAGCATTTTAGCCTTCTGGCAGTGTCACAGATGTTTGGCTTTGAGTCCAGTGGAAGAAATATTGCTCTTTTTGCCCAGTTTGCAGCCAGCACTGAACAGCACTGGCCAGCACTTCCTATCATCAGAATGATGACACTTGACTCTGTCTAACACTAACACCTTAGGCTTCATTTATCTGATAACGTTCCCTCCTGAAAACTCGTGGTTAACTGTGGATTGGATAGCAGTGGGGAAGGAAATTCATGCTGAGGAAAATAAAAGGAAGTCTAGTTGCCTCCAGAAGCAACCTCACCACTTGGCAGGGTTAGCACCAGCTCTGCTGCACTGCTGGGAAATCCCAGCCTCCAGAGCAAGTCCTGGTTGAATCCAGGTGTAGGTCATGGTAAGAAAGGCTTTGCACTAAAGACAGACTCATGGGAAACTTCTGTGCAGTTAGAGCAAGATCAAATTTGGAAACAATGCCCTCCCCATTTTCAGAAAAGGGAAGAGCGGAAAAAGCAGAAAAACATTAACGGACAAACAGTTCCACTGAGGTGAGTGGTAAATACTGAAAACTGGCACTTTCAGCCACCTGCAGGTGGGGTCCAGCAATTATCAGCTGGTAGATATTCCCTCTGTTGGATCTGCATGACTCTTTCTTGAAAATACCTGAAAAATAGCCCAAAAAGTTACAATAAACCAGTGATCTAATGCAGGGTAGCACCAGCAACACACCAACAGTAGGGATGATTGGGACCAGTAGCTCAGGCAGGTGTACTTTTTTCTCCCTCTGCCATCCAAGAGCAACTTCTGCCAGCAAAGTTATTTCAGAAATCAACTCCTTTCAGCTCAGCTGAGTTTTAGCTTCATGCATTTTTATACACTCTCTGCAAGAATGAGAAAGATATTTACATTTTTTAATAAGCCTGACAGTTTGAAAGTAATTGGGGATTTATAATGGGTTTGTTTAGGTCTTTTTTCCACTTGAATTCCAACTGCTAGTCTTAGGCCTAACAAGCAATATTATCTCTATGGTGATGAGGGAACCTCAACAGGAGGCCCTGAAGCCAAAGAGGAAAGCACTGGCATGTTTTGTTTTGTCATGTTATTTTTTTTTTCCTTTGAACCTGCATTTTAAAGCAAAAACAGCACAACAAAATTTGAAGCAAGATCAAATTTCCTCCAGCCATCCAGTGGTCATAACTGTGGCTTCTTCTGCTGGTTCTCCCAGGAGCACACAAGCCAGTGTCTGATCTCCATCAAGGTGTTTTTTTTCTTCTTGGCAAAGATTTGCATTTATTTGCTCTATTATGGCTCTAAAATTATCTTAATCCTGATTTTTCTTTTGGGGGAGTCAGATATTTGGTGGTAAGGATGGAATTAACCTGCAAAGCTCAAGGTCTGGAATCATATTCCCGTAGCTAAATCAAGGACTCAGTTCTTCATAGTCCTAAAATGAAAAGACAGCTGATCCCGGTGGCAGAGATAAAGGAGTGAAAGCCAAGGAGGGGTCTGATCCAGTTGTGATAATGGGGTTTGCAGTGGGGACTGCTATCAAAACCTGGGACTCCTGTGGGTCTCTCTGGCTTCCTTGACATTGCTGAGACTACAGTGCTGGCGTGTTCAAGGCTCCTCTAGGCAAGGGCTGCTGACATTTCACAGGTGATAAGCTCGGAGCCTAAATTTTAAAATCGGGTCCTTGCTTCTTTGTGCCTCAGTTCCACACCTACTTAAGGGAAGAAAGAGCAGCCCCTGTCTTCTGCAAGAGTAAGGATATAAATGCAACAGAGAACAGCAGGGCTTCGTGTTTAAGTAAGAACTGCCCAACAAAACCCACAAGAAACAGTTATAGTGAGGGAGAAAGTCAAGCAGGACTAGCACTGTCACCCTGCTCAGCAGACATCAGCACACGCCTTCATTTCAGTGAAAGTGAGCGCCAAGCAGCGGTGCCATGGAACATTCCCGACTTTGTTAAGGACAGAGCCTCTCGGTTCACATCTCTGTGCCTCAGACCTCCAGAGGATGCAGGGCACACCAGCTAATCCCTTCCTGCAACCCATGGTGCTGTTCGTTCCTCAGAGCTGCTAAAACTGTGCAAAGAATGACCTTTATGAGCAAAACAAGTGGAGATGTTGCCACTGCTCTTGCTTGCTCCTCACTGAGCACTTTGGGTTGACACCCACGCAAGGCACAGAGCAGAGGGGCAGCTTTCCCAGCGGGTCCCTGGCATGGGACGGTGCACCTTTATTTCCTTCCCCTTTGGAGCAAGGAGGGACAAAAAGGACAATGTCCATTCCTAGTGTTTCCTAGCTCCCACAACCTCAGGAGGGGTTTCTCCAGCACCCTTGCAGCAGAGGGAGCTGTTGTGCCTCTCCTTGCCCTGGCAGCCGTGGCAGTGCTGCCCACTCCCTGCTGTACCTTCCCAGCACATGCATCCCGCAGCTGCAATGATGCTCGGGTCTCATCTCCCTCTGGGAGGGCAGCAGGCAGCGAGGGGGCTGCAGGCAGGCAGGTGGGACACATGGAGCGAGGAGTGGGAGAAGAGTCAAAGTCAGGGAGAGGAGATGAAGAGAGGTGAGATGGCAATGGGAGAAAGGCAGCAGGGATGAGAGGGGAAAGTGGGAAATGAATTGAAATGAGTTTAAAAATTCCAGGCAGATGAGCTTGAGCATTCAGCAGCTGAGATGTGGGGCCTCATTAGTACAGACCGACTGAAGATAGAGACATTAAGGAAGGAAATGTGTGACTCACGGGGGAAAATGGGAAAAACAGCACACACCATAGCAGCTGCTCCGTTTACTTCAATTAAAGAACAGCTCAAAGGGTATGTTAAGGGGAAAGGAGGGGGAAGAAAACAAAGGCACAAACAACAGAAAAAAAAAGAAAAAACCAACCAGATGAAGCAACTGTTACCCTCAAGCACCTAAATGAACTGAGTCAGGTATTTGAACAAGGGGCCAGCATTCCTCACCTGTCCCTCCAAACTGGTTGAGCTGCCCAGAGAACTTGGAGTCAGGTACAGGGCAGCGAGCACTCACAAAAATGCTGTCCCAGCTATCAGGTGGGGAAGGGAAAGGCAGTTTCCCTTAGCATGCTCCATGACTCCTGGGGAATGGGCAGGCAGGGCATCGGCTGCACCTGACCCACCAGCCACACACCTGAGCGAGGAAGCGAGGACGGCAGCGGTGGGTGTTTTAATCACAGCTACAACCCACAGCAGAGCTGTGGTGCCGAAAGGGAAGCAAATTGCACTCGGCTCCAGGGTGATGGGGAACACTGTGACAGCCTCTCCGTCCTCTAGCGCCACCCCACAGCCATCCCAGCTCACCTGTGCCGGGCTTTGCTGGCGGCATCAGCCAGAGCCAGGCAGCCTCTCACAGTTACCTCACCAGTCACCATACCTGTCTGGGATGAAAACACTTCTCTTACCTCCTTCTGTGGTGTAGGGGGATGCAAAGAGCTCACTGAGATTGGTTGTGCTGCTTTTTCAGGAAAAAAAAAAAGATTGACATTAATTTCAGCTGGAAACTGTAGTTATTCCAGCCACACTGGTGTGAACATCCTGGCACTGGGAAAAGAGAAGAATAAGCAAGGTGACACCCATCTCTTCCTTCCTCCAATAAATGTCAACCCTAATTTCTCAGATCTCATGAGCACTGAGAAATGCTATACTAAAAAGGTCCTGGACTGCACTGAATCCTGTTTTCAGCTTCCAGGTGATAGACACTGAAACTGAAGAACAAAATGGACCCAGGAGATAAAGCAAGACACAGGAAAAGGAAGGGACAGAAGAAACTTTCACATCTCTAGATGTTTCCTCCTTGCACCTTCCACCAGGGCAAAATGTGTTAAGGATTTATAGGGGAAGAAAGTTTTCTGTTTGGAGCTCACTGACTGCCATAGATCTCTGCTTTCTTTACCGGTGCCCTCACGTAGGTTTATCACTCTGCTCCAGCTGTGACACCAGCCTGCAAGGGTTAGTTGCTTTGCTTGGTTGACTGAAGCCTCAAATGAGGAGGCTACTGGGTCAATCCTAACTCATGGCCTTCCCAGATGATCAAGACAGACAACTCCACAATGTCAGAAAGCGTCTACTTTCAACTTTGGTTGGGGAAAATCTTTGCTCAGATTCTATCCTTCTCTCCTTATCTTTGTGGATGCTTCCCAATTCCCGGATACACCAAATCCATGACCCTTGCCTGACTCATTCCGCATATGAGCATAGCAGTGGATTTCATGACAAAGTCCCATGGTCTCAGGATAATTACCTGCCCAAAGTCTCAGATGGAGAGCCTAGATACAAGCAAACTCCCAAGCTCCTGACATTTATCACTCTAAAAAGCAGCCAGTGGAAAAGCAGCCCCCATCAGATAAGAAATGTCAGTCAAGATTTCAATGTAGTCGGCTGCAGCTTGCAAAGGACACATCAGAGTATATCTGCAGGACAAAGTGTGGTGAATGTTAAATCTCCACAGCCTGGGAACCAGTACAATGGATCACATCTCCATACGTGATAATGGGAAACTCATCATTCTCTTACACAAAGTTAAATGCCAAAAAAGTTGCCACAGAGAACCACCGAGGACACGAGGGCTTCTTCTTCAAAGCTTCTGAGATCGGCAGCATTAAAGGCGTTTTCTTTGAGCTGGCTCTGTGTTAAGCTTTCTCTCTGTCCCTTCATCTCTCCCCAATCAAGCTGTGCCTCAGTCAGCACCCAGTTGTTAAATTCTGGATGGATTAAAGAGCCTGAGAAAGCACCTTTTTTAGGAAAGTGATGTTTATCCATCACTCATCTATGTGAGTGTTAAATTTCAGATCTTCGGCTCCTCTAATGATCGTTACATGGTGGTGCATTCAGAGTCTTTGCTTTGCACAGTAGTGGGGATGTTTGATCTAAAGGCTTCTCTTTGCCCAAGATTAAATCTGAATTTGAATCATCCTTTGGGGTCTAATTGCATAGGATTTTGGTGACAGTGCAGCCGGGCCACAGAGTGTATTGGCAGGAAGAAGAGGGCAGGAATTCCTCAAATGATGGAGCCCAGGAAATTTCAATAACATTTTGGGTGGAGAAGAAAATGAAATTCAAAGATAAGATAAAAATATATTTTCTTGTGCAGTGTTAAAAATGAAAAAAGGCGAAGGATAATTTCTCTAATTAAATTCCTACAATTCCTGCAGGCTTTCAACTATTGCCAGCTTAGAAGATGTACTGACCATTTTCAGACCCTCTCTGATGGAGCTGTGGGTGGACAGGGTTCAGACTGCCAGTAAGTTCTTCAAAACTGCAAAGTTTTGACACTGCATTAGGCATAATTACACCTGTCAAAGACAACGTACTCCTGGAAATTTTCTGTTGCAGAGCTAATGGCAGAGGGACTCTTGCAAAACCCTCCACAATAATTTCTGGATGCCTCAGGCCTTCAGGAGCTATCTTGACAGGATGATGACATCTTGCTGTGCAACAGGAGGCTCTGCTTCAACTACACGTGGTGTGGGACTGAGCAATTTGAAGCATCTTTGCTTTTCTTCATCTGGAAAAGTTCACCCTTTGCTTTTTGGGAGTGCCACCACTTATGGAGACACAAGAAATACGAAGTCATAAAATGGGCGCTTGCCAGTCAGCTCCTCTGGTCTGTCACCTCCACTAAAGGGCAAACACTTCAACACAGCAAGGAAACACATTATGATACTGAGCTTCCTGATAAGACATACCCCTTTTTCTCCCCTTCTCAATCCTTAAAATGACTTAAAAAAAAGAAAAAGGAGATGTCCCCCCCACCCCCCAAAAGAAAAGATCCCTTACAGGGCCAAGCACAGCACTGATAGTAGCCAAGAAATACCTGCAATAACTGCAATATCCCTACCTGATTTAATTTCTTGCAANAGCCTTCCTCCCCACAAAGGAAAGCTCAACCAGACTGAGGCTAAGTACGAGGGAAAGGTCTGTGTCAGAGCAGGACAGAAACCACAGGACTTGCTACAGCTCTTGCCCTACCTAGTCTATCCCAGTGCCTGCCCCACCCAGGTGGATCTGGAAAACTGCCTTGGAGCTCCCAGACAGTCTGTGCCGTGTACACGTGGGCATGAGCCAAGGAACACAGGCAGGTGTGTCAGCACTGCCTCAGAGCCTGCTAACCACACTCACATGAGGCTTTTTCTTCCTTCCCAGTGGCACTTCTTTCACTGCCACACCACCACGCCCTTTCAGCTCCGACTTTGTATGGCCTGGGGAGCAGGAAGTTCGGCACCCAGTGCTAAAAGATGAAATGTTGAAATCCTCCTCCAGTTGAGATTAAACTAAGGGAGAAGGGATGGAGCATGCCAAATGCAGTGAGGCTTAGATAAAAGCTCATTGTCTTCACTGAGAGCTGGGTTTGAATAAGAAGTTCGGGATTTGGCAGACTCAGTGTAAAGCATTGCAGAATGACTGCTATGTGCATGCAGCTACTTTTCATGCATAATATATATAGGAGCATACCATATGTTTAAAGAATCAGACAATCAGGCCCATCTTGGATGATATTATAATATTTCCTTCAGTGTTGCATTTGTTCTAAACAGATGCATTTCTCCTCTTCCCCCTCCTCCCCACAAGCTTCCCAGCCTGCCAACACTCATTTATAAGGAAACCAGGTGTCCATCTTTAAAAAATGAAATAAATCAGTATACAAAGGAATCTGTCCAGGAAGAAAGCAAGTGCCCATCTCTGCTATTTTAGTTTCAAACAGGAAATATGTTGATAAACAAACTAACAAACGGGCAAACAAGAATCAAAACAAGGAAAAGGAAGACATGAAAACTCATAGGAATTAGGATCTGAATTCTACAAAGCCAAATGCTAATCATGCCAGTCCCCAAATGTACAGAACAGATGAATTCAAGAACAGAAAGTGCGCCAATGATAGCAGATAGGCTCTGGATGAAACATGTCCTGCATCAGTTATGAGAAGGGCTGGATGCTCTTGTCTTTAAAGTGTATGGTTTGATTTTATATTAATTCATCAGCAGCATCACAAGTCTCAGGGGCTCGTCTCTGCTCATTATAGGTGCTTTGCATATGTGGTTGGAAAAGAACCACCATCTGATTTGCCTGGTTGCTGCTCTCTGCTGTCACCGTGTTACCCTGTTAGGGAGCTGCTGGCAGCCCCTGCCTCGCATTAGGAGCTCTGCTGGGCCCTGGCTCAGCCCCAGCGGGTGCTGGGTGTCCCGGCAGCAGAGCAGCTCTGGCAGCTGGGAGACAGCCCAGCATCTCCCAGCACGCTGGGTGTTGGCAGTGCGGGGAAGGGAGGTGAGAAAATCCAAGGCCAACCCACCTCGTGTGAATCATCCGCGAGCAGCTCTGTCCTCCTGCAGTGCTTCAAGAAACGTTGCCTTCATCAGTCCTTGCTGGAGCAACAAAACCAACTTGCAGGCAAAAGCCACCAGGCTCAGCAGCAGAGCAGCTGGGAATCCCCCGCAGCTGGTTCCCTGTCCTTCACATGGAGTTCCCTCCACTCGTGCGAGCTCTTACGGCCATGTTTTATATCCTAATTAAACTGAAAGAAAAGGAATTGGATAACAGTCTAAAAGATTTGCAAGCTACATCTATTTCACAGAATTACTCCTGTTCCCACTAGTGTAGCTCATCAGGTCCAGCATATGCTCTAATGTGTGGGACTAATAGATTTGTAACAGTGATAGCTAATATGAGTCTGTTCTGGTTACATACTTATCATGGGTCCTTGCAGGCTTTCCATCAAAGCTGCTGAATGAAAGCACTTTTTATTAAAGAAAGAGGGAAAAAAACCCTCTTTGCCCATAAATCGCTCAGCACATTAGCCCTCAAAACAATTCACTGAGGCAAGGTTGTATTTCCCTTGCATTAATTTAGATCCTTGGAAAGTTCAGTGAGATGAGAAGACAAAACACAAGAGGCTGTGTCTTCAGCTGCCATGAATCAGCGTGGCTTCCCATCACCTGAGAATCCAACCATACATATAAAGAGAGCCATAGCAAATATATAGCTATTTCTTTAAAGTCTTGGGGTCTGGTAGCAATAATCCATATGTTGTATTATTATTTCAAAAGGAAGGGAGAGACTAGAAGGACAGATGACCTTTGACAGGTGAGAGCAGCTTTTACAGCCCAATACAGAAAGATTTTTTTATTTCAGCAGGATGGGGTTTGCCCTGTGGTGTTGGGAGTCACCAGATTTAAGAGAAGGGGAAAATATTTTGTTGCTTTGTTTTGTGTCCAGGCAGTATTTCTATGGGACAAGCCCTGATGCCAGTCACAGGGCTGGAGTAGAACATGACAAATCAAGTCACAGAGGGACAGACTGAAGTGAAGTATCTGATGATGATGCTCTGCCTCTCAGTTATCTCCCATTCGCTGCTCTGAACAGCAAGGAAAGCTGCCAGCTCTGAGCCCTGTACTCAGTGCTGTCCCTTTGATACCACAGCTCTCTCAGTCATGTTTACACCCTTCAGATATTTTTAGGCCTTTTTTTCCACATGCAGAACTACACATTGTCATCTCATAGCCTCGTTTAGTGGTTTGAGCCTTCCCACATAAATCATTTTTCCCAAACATCTGATCATTCAGTGATCAGAAGGCAGAAGGGTGGTCTGGTTGCTCTTCTTTTATCTTCCTCCCAGGTCCTGTTATCTGGTCACATCATGGTGCCCAGGACCAAGAATGTGATTTGTTTTGAGGGCAAATCAGAACCAGATAAGGAAGAGCTATTTCTTTCCCATGGCACAATTTATCTCCGTGGAAGCAGACAGTTATATTCGCAATAATATACTAGTTCAAAGTGATCTCAAATTTGTCATCCACTGGTATTTCAAGGACCCACCCATGCCTTACCTGGAACTGGTGGACAATTACTAGTCAAAACTGTTAATTGCTGATGTAGTTGGAGGGGAAAGGGGCCCCCCTGAAAACAGCTTATGGTTTAGGATGAATAATTTCTGGTAGAGGGAACTTGATTCTTAAAAATTATTTTAACAATAAAAGCCACTCTTCTCCCCCGGGGAATAAGATTTTAATCTTCACTTTGAGACCTTCCAAATCTCTTCCGTTTGTGAGTTGTTTCAACTCTTTTGGATAGCGTTTTTGCACATACACATATTTGGCAAGTTTACCAGAAAGCAAATATCACATTACAGTAATGAATTTGTGGGCATGATCTGGTCCAAACAGACAGACAGCTAAGTACTGTAAAGAGTTCTGTCAAATAATTATTCTCATCAAATTTCATTCTCCATAGTGGTCATGTTATCCAGATCAAATCCTTGGTCCTTCTGTAAAAATATCTTAGAATATCCCACACAAGCACCATTAAAACAAGCTACGCCAGATCATGAAATAGAAATGCATTCAACCCATTATTCTGTGAAAAAAAGCTTTTACAGGCCGAATCCAATTACATGCCATGCTTGTAAATTCATTCCAGAAAACCTTTGTGGCCAAAAAGGTCCATGTTAGCCATTAAGGGACGTTTCCTAACAAAAAATCTCCTATTGCTGCAATCACTCCTCCCCATCACACCCTTGCAATGACCTCCAACAAGTGCCAGATCCCAGCTTGTTGCTGGCACAAAGGTGAGGAGTTGGGTGGTTGGGAGCAGCATGACCATTACCAGAGGCTTGACAAGGTGTCCTCCCTTTGCCCACCCCTGACTCCGACCCCGGCGCTTCCCAGCACAAGGAACGACCCCCAAGGCAGCATCCTCACAACCAGGACCTGGCTGTGGGTTAGTACTTCCTCGGGTATTACGCCCATCACTGTACATGACAGATCCTGCTGCTGTGAAATGTAATCCTGCCTCTTTCCGGGCTCCGTGGGTTCTGGAGGGTGGTGGGTAACCATAGAAACAAGGTTGTAAAACAGCATGGGAGTTGACGTGTAATAAAGTGCTACTGCCGTGCAGCGCCTGAGCAGAGCCCTCCAGAAGGAGCCCTTGTGGATGCACTACGGGTTTGAGCAGGGATCTCCTGTGTACAAAGTCAAGAGTGGGCCAGAGGACAGAGTTAGCATGGGAAGGCATTCACCTACCACCAATGCTACTTAAGGTCCTTAAATTAAAGGCCAGAAACCCACTATCTTTGCACACATTTTCATTCCATTTCTGAAGGGAGCAGGTGATGCTGAGCTCTGCTCCGTGTCCCCACACAGCTTTAAGGTTGTGTGCACCAAAATCTCCTATGAGCACATGTAGGATGCTGCAAATATTGTCGGGTTTTTCTGAAGGAAATTCAGGATCTTCTTGGCTTGTTCCAAAGCTTGTTCATGTATGGAGAACATTCTTCTAATTATGCAGAAGTACTTAAATATGAGATATCCTAGAAATAGCAGTATTCAGTAACCTCCAGTAACCAGCAGGAGCAGGTTTCCAGATCACCATCATGAAAATATCAGCTTCTATTCTGTCAAACAGAAGTTTGATGCCTGTGGTGCTCAGATGTGCCACACCAAGGAGAATTCAGTTTTAACACTGAGCTTTCTGGCTTTCTCTCAAGACATTCCCATGAATCTCAGTATACTGCGGGGACTCTAGGAGGTCCAACCATAAAATCCATGGCTTTAGGAGGAGAGAAAAAGCAGATACTCTTCCTCCACATTCGTTATTCATCTGCACTGGGAACAGTCACCACTTGGACCTGAGATTTCAGCCCAGCATGAATCCTTTTCTTACCATATCTACACCTTCAGCCATGGAAAACAGTGAGGCAAGTGCAGCACAGTCTTAGGCTGACACTGGTTTCTGTCTGTGAATTCTGCTACACACAGGACATGATAATAAATCATACACAGAGCACGCTGATCGATTCTGCCCGAGCAGTATGTTGTTCTCCAGGGCCAACAAACCAGCACTTAAATAAAGTTTCCTTGCTCAGCGTGCCATGCTGCAATAAAAAAGTTGTTGTGCATCCCAGGCAGGTCATTTAGCCTCCTGTGCAAGGAGAATGACAAAAAGATACACATGTAGGCATTAGGAAATGCTCCCAACTGATGTTCCTAAAGTGAGCTCTCCAACAGCACAGTGTTTCCCCTGTAGTCTTCCTAATAATTAATGGAAAAATAGAATCTTCTGGGAAAATTGTCACCGGGTAATTAATAAAAAATGAAAGTGAGAGAACAAGAACAGGGACGTTGCAGAAAGCCTGCAAATTGAACGAGGCGGACTTAGAGTTGTGATCTCCTTCCCAGTCTCAGAGGGAACTTAACACGTCCTCCATGTTCCTAAATGGCTCACTCCGACTCTCCACCTCTTCCATTCACACTTCTGAAACAAGAGACATTGTGATGGAAATGTTCACGCTCTGCCACATTTCTCAATTGCCCAGACCTGCTCAAACAGATGGGGAACGGCTTTCAAGGACAAATCCCCAGAGTCCAGCAGGGATCTATTACCAGGCGATCACTTGAAAATAAAGGTCACTGTTTGTTTTTTACCTGTGGGTTCAATCTGTTTATCATTTGGATGTGGAGGGTTCATTAAAACCCAGGAAAGAGATCCTTTCTCTATCAAAGCAGTGACGCAATGTCCTTTTGCTTTAGAATCTCTGAAACGCTTCCCCAAAGAGCAAACACTCAAGCACATTTATCTCACCGTTCCCAAAGCAGAGTTTAAAAAAACGCTAAGCTTTCAAAGTCAAAACTGATGCTCTATTGGGACGTGAGGTTGAGAAACCATTGCTGGAAACGCCCATCTCCCATCTCTGTCTCCACCTGCAGTTTGCCAACACGAGTGCCTAAGCTATCGCAGATGCTGGGGAATCCTGAGCGGGAAGAGGATGAAGATGGATGGTCTTATGATTAAGCCAGAGGACAGGGATTCAAGGGACCTCGTGTCACTTATAGACCTCCTGTGCTGACTTTGGGCAAGTCAATTAACCTCTCTGTGCCTCTGCTTGCCATCTGTAAAATGGAGATAAGAGACTTCCCTACAGCACAGGAGTGCTCGAAGGAGACTTGTGTGGTTGACAGATGCTCTCATCCGATGCCAACAAGAGTCATGAGATTTCATTGACAGGAGAGTGATGGAGTGGAGAAGACCCACTGCCATTTGGGGTTATGTGGCTTTGTGAAAACTCAATAGGTGTCTGTTCTGCTTCCCTTGCCACCTGCTTCACACCTGTCTGTCTCAAACGCTCTCCTGACCGAGCACCGGCTCCGATACCAGCTGTGGCAACCCACGTGTCTCACAGGATGATCCCACGAGAGGAAATGTATCAGTGAGGATTTTTGCCATTAAAAAGAGTAATGTGAGTCTCAGAAAAAGCTATGGAGAGGCCAGCCCTGTCTTACCCCTGTGAGTGTGGAAGTGCCTGAGGTGAAATGCTCTGCTTCCCTGCGCCTGCTGCCCTTGTGCCCATGGGGCACACAGGTAATTCCCCACTCGGGGAGGGCTGTCGTGCCCATCACAGCAATGCAAGAGGTATCACAGATGGCCCCACCTGTCCTTTTCACCCACCAGGCTAGGGGAACTCACTAATATCTCCAAGACTTTTACAGCTCTGTAAACAAGAGAACATAATTTGCCATTATGCTTTTGGATTTCTGGTTGGGTTTTTTTTAAGACACCAGAAAAAAAGAGCATTCCTGTGCTTTCCCAGGAAACGCTGTATTTCCCCTTTCAGTTTCACAAGACAAGTTAAAGTATCTAATCCTGACCCTGGCAGAGCCTGCCTGACCCTTTCCTGCAAGGTTCAGGGGGAGGATTTCTTTCCCTCTCCTGTTGGGTTTGAGGGTGGGGTTTTATTCCTTGTATTAAAATCCCATAGTATTATTAAAAGGAGTTGTTCAATTCCTTTAATTGGCTCAGAAGATAAATTCTTCCCTCAGCCCAGGGGGTCATGGCTATCAGCAGCTATTTATTAGCAGCACTGATTGAGAAGAACAGCCTTTAAATGGAAATAAATTGAATTCTGTGGCAAAGAGTATTTCATATAGGCTATTAATATAAGACAAGGAGGTTGACAGTATTATTTCATATTTATTTGTTCCCCTCTCAGCTCATAGCTATCCTCACTACTCCCAGTTACTTCCCATGTTTCCCACCAACTATCCCTCCTCATCAGGGGAATTTCTGTACCTACATGGGTAAGAGCAGGCACAAGGGTGATAATGGTGATGGATACTTGAATGAGCTCAGGGAGGCTCCAAACCAGATCCCTGGGAGCCAGTGGGGGAAGGAGGGGTGATGGAGAGCAAGATGAGACTTCCACATGCATGAACAGTAGAAATGAGAAGGGGAGAAGAGCTCTCCTATGCTCTCTGGGGAATTTTTGTTATATTTTTGCCTTCTCCACTGCTCAAAAACTGTCTTTGCCACCCCCTTGTCGGCTCCAGAATACATCCATAGTGCACACCTTCATTCCAGTGTTTAATTGCTTGAGATTGTTACTTGTAGACTGCTAATTTATTAAAACCAGATCTCTCATATTTCTCTGGAGCCCACAAGAATCGCTGCCATCTATTAAAGGCAGTGGTGCGTGCCTGCTTGTCTTTTTTCTCTGGCCACCTCTGTAATTGCAGCCCACTGCTAAGATGTGAAACTCTCTCCTAGCAGCTCAGCATCCTCCACTGGGAGTGTTTGGATGAGGAACAAATGCAGGAGACAAACTCATTTGGGATATAACCAGAAATAACTGCTCTGTTGTTCACGGAGATTGCACTGGGGACGCACAAAGCCTCTAGGCTGTTCAGGTCACATTTCACTGATGGGCCAAAAAGTGAGGCCAGGGACTCCTGACGCAGATGGTCACTGGAAGCATCGTGCAGACAACACCTTGCCAAAATATGATGATGGATCCTCACAGCACCCAGTGGAGCCAGCACTGTCCTTGCCCAGCTAAGCACAGAAAGGTCCTCTCTGGTCATATGGGCCATCTTTCGAGTCAGACACGTCCCTCAGAACAGACACTTGCACCATACACTGATGTCACAAGTACAGATGGGGCTCCCAAACCAGGAGATGTATAGAGACAGATATACAGGTATCTTCTGAGATAAACATAGCTATCTCCATATACCAGGTGGCTGATAGAGGCCAGAAGCTCCCTACTTCTTCTCAGCCATCACCTCTCCAACCGGTCTGTCAGTCTCCGAAAGGCTGCCCAGCTGCCTTCATCATCTCCTGACACTGCTCTGCCTTTGAAGAGTTCCTTGGCAGCCCCATGCACACACCTGATCCTACAGAACTGCTCCATAGCATCTAACGTGGAGAGGTAGCATCCCTTAAAGCAGTGCCTGAGCCTGGTTTTCAAACTCCTAAAGAAAAGAAATCAACAGAAAATTGGGTGATGGAAAAACACTCTATACCTGAGATACTGCTGAGCAGCAGTGGGGGAGTTGTCCATCCTTCTCAGACTGTTTTCTGAGATCCTGTAATCACAAGAGGCAGATACCTCTTAATATATGAGGACAATATCACAGCACTCTTGTATCATGGCACAGCTCACATTTTAGACACACAGTGTTTCCCTCAAATTTGGATTCCTGTGATTTGCATCCTCATCTGGATTTGGCACTTACCTCCACTGATGTACAAGTGCAAGTTCAAACACAAGATTAAACCACCACCAAATGCTGGGATGGGGCACTGGATCCGGACCAGCTGGGAGATGCCGTATGGGGTTTCCAGCCTGCTGTTGGAAGGACTCAGGAATCTACATCCTCCTGTGGTCCAAAAGCTGCTGATACTCCACAACGCACCCAGACAGCCCCTGACACTTGTCACAGTCAGTGAGCGTCTGGGGCAGAGCTCAGAGCCCCTGCCGGCAGAGGAGGCAGAGGCACAGGCAAAGGCACAAGTACCAGCTCTTGTTACCCAGCAGCCAGCAATTAGAGCAGCAGCATTATGAGACTAAAACAATAACATTTTGTTTATCTCCTAAACATTTAGCTCATTTTAGCACTCTACCTCCAAGTGCCAGGTAATAACAGGATGCAAGGCAGGCGGCAGCTTCCAGTATCCAAAAGAGTGTGGGTGCAGCTGTGATTGTAAAGTGGAGAGCTGCTGCTCCAGATCCCCAGTCCTGGAAATGGTGTGGTTAGAAGTGGTGGTATGAGCTGTAGGTTAGACTGGATATGGGGTTTTCTCAGGGATACAGAGTGGAGGCAAGCTAGACTAGCTTCTCTGGTGTCTGTGGACTGGCTTTGACCTACATCCTTTGAAGATCTGGCTCCCTGTTCCTGAAACAGCCTGCATAATTCTAGCACTGTTTAGTTTTACCTAAGTATTTGATTTATTTGATGTCCAAATATCTCAGGATCTAATCTGAGACCTGCAAGCAGGAGCACACAGCAAAGACAGACTTACAAAGATCTAAAAAAACCCATTTCATTTAGATTAAACTAGGCCATTATTGTGGTTTAATATAGGAATTGATTATTATTAGTATGCGTATTGAGCTTAACAGCTTAGATTTGTATCTATTTCATCACTGTTAATCTTTGATAAATATGTGTTTAATAATCTCTGGGTATTTATTGAACATAAAACTGTCATGTGAAATTGAGAGTAAGATTGCTAAAGATACTTACTATACACTACCTCAACACAAATTCATTATTAAAAACCTTTCACTGAGGCTTACTTTTAACCACAGCATAACTGATGCGGATACTGCATAGTTAATCTATAATAAATATATTTGCAATAAACTATTGATATTTAACCTGTAGTAACTGTCTTAATAAATATGATACACAGAAATGGCTTTTGGACAAGCTGCTCTTTTTTCAGCTCTGTCAGACCCTTGGAAAATGTGGGGTGAGACAGGGGAAAGCAATGGTCTCGTATAAGGCAGTTCACTCATCAGTCCCCACAGCCCTCCCCTACCCTGGCCACTGGACTCATGGCTGTTTCAATCCCCAAATCTCCAGCCCCAGGCTCTTACAGAGGTCTGCCACTTGGTCTCAGTCCTGACTCACATTAACATTTGGCCCCAGCCATCCCCACAACTCTGATGGGCCATGCTATAAAGGCTGTTAATTCAGCTCCTGGTGCCCCCAGATGATGCTGTCTGCCCAGTAGTTTTGCAAAGTGGATAAGCACCCTCAAGGGATCTGAAACACACAGAACCCATACTCCTGGGGCAGTAAAAACACAAGCTTTGTGAGAATACGGATCAACAGAGAAGCTTAAATGAGGAGATCTCAGCTTTGAACTCAACAAAGGCCACCAAATGCCTTTGACACGTGAACTAGACAGGAGTCTGACTTCAAGCCATCAGAGGCAAGGGACTTGACACACACTGCTGCTGAGACCCCCTGGGATATCTCAGAGATGTGTTTGTCATTCTTTGCGTCACTTAATGACTGAGGTTAGTTGCAACAAGCCAGCTCTAGCAGATATGCACAAAATTTCCCTCCCGGCACTGATCAAATGGGAGAGGAGCAGAGTAATTCCTCCCCTGTCCTCTCCTCTGGGTCCTGCCCCATTTGTTATGTGGCCACTCATACAGGCCCTGTAAGACTTTCTGGAGGCCACCGTCTGATTCTCACGTATCAGAGAGAGCCAAAGATCTTAACGTGCAACTTTTAATTGAGCTGTATCATCTGCCACAAACATGAAATTAATGGTCGTACATCATAATCATAAATTCATACATAACCCCATGCACCAGCAAATAACTCTTAGCGGTGATACTACAATGGTAAGCTGATTTGCAAGAAGCACACGCTACCCAGGAATCCTAATTAACCAAATTAACACCATCACTTCAAATCATGTCCCAGCAGTAGGACATTTCCGATTGGCCTCGGGCTGGAGCAAAGCAGCCAAACGAAAACCTGACAGCATCTCTGGAAGTCCAGCAGCCTAACCCTCTACTGGGGAAAATATCTGCTGCCCATCCATGCACACAAGGAAGGGAACAAAAGTCTCGTGAGCATTTGTAGGCACTGACCCAAGACAGACCACAGCATAGTGACACCGTGCAACAGAGGAGCAGCTCTCAGCTCCTCGTGCGTTTCCCAAATCCAACCAGCAGCATGAGGAACCCCTTTCTGCCATGCTGGCTTCCTTCAGGGGGTTGTGACACTGCCAGCTCCCCTCAGAGAATGTCAAATGTTGCTTTGAGTGAGTCTGCAATGGGTCTGGGGGCATGGGGCAGAGCTGATAAAAAGAACGGTCTCCACAAACCCCAAATCTGTCTCCTGAACCCACTTGTTTGCACTGGTCTCCCCTTGTGACTTGCCCAAAATATTTAGTGCTCAACACCTTTTTCTTTCCCCCTTCTGGGTAGTCAGGTTTTTCTATTTCTGCCATGGGAAAAACAAGCTGCTATTTTGGGAGCATGTGGGACTCAAGCCTGTGACGGTCTCAGCACTCCCTGCATGGAAGATGAGATCCACAGCCTGTGTGCCAGAGGGACTGGCTTGTGTCTCTGTGCACATTCAGCCTGGATGGCAGGGAGGCCCAGTCCCACCAGGGTCCTCACGCTGGAGCATGGAATGGCCTCAGCTCCCCAGGCACAGGGCCAGAGATCCCATCCCTGCTCTGAAGTGGTGCTCCAAAAGCTGGGCTGGGAACTGTGGAGCCGGAGGAAAAGGAGGCTCCTACCAGAAGTGGGGTTCGAACCCACGCGGGCATTCGCCCATTGGATCTTAAGTCCAACGCCTTCACCACTCGGCCATCCTGGTGGGCTCTGGGCTCTCCCCTGGCCCACCAGCTCCTCCCTGAGAGCTCACACCTCACCGAGCCCTCGGGTCCCAACCCAGGACCCTTCCCAAGCCCATTCCCTCCTCTCTGCTTTCTTTAATGTCCCCCGCAACTGATGAACATCTCACTGGGAGACAGCAGGCCTCATGGGCCACAAAGAGTGGCACAGGCCCTGTGTGCCACCCTAGACCCTCGTGCAAGGACCACAGTCACTGGTGGTGATGCCAGCAGGGACCCTGGAGCAGGAGGGACATCTCTGGGAAGTCCCTCCTGACCCCACTGGGTCCTCAGGGGAAGGGAGCAGCTCTGACAGCCTGGCAGCTCTCAGCCAGATGCAGCACACAGTTACAGCCCCAGCTTTGCAGCCCAGGGCCCACTCCTCACCTCCTCCTGTCTGCATACAGTACCCTATTGGGGCATTTAGCTGGGGCAGACAGTGCTACAGGATGGTCTTTATTTTTCATTTGGGATGAAGTACAGCTTTTTTTCCCATCGTCTAGGGAAAAGAAGAAAACCAAACACCACTACTGAGCCTCCTGGGGTTCAAACCCACAACCCTGAGGTGCCCATGTGCAGAAAGTATTTAGCCCTTAAGCCACAGCAGCCTGATAATTTCTCTTTCTGAGTTTAGCCACCTTCAATCTTCTCAGGCCAGCACCTTCACACAGGGATGTTATCACACAAAGAAACCCTGCCAGACCCTTTCACCAGAGGATTCTGTCTGCTGGAGATACTCTCAGCCAGGCTGTCCTGGTCTTGTTCTGCTTCAAAGTGAGAGCAATTTCTTCCTTCCTTCTGCAGGGACTGCTCATTGCTTCACCGTGGGGTAGCTGGGCCACTTGGAGGGCTTCTAATTGGCTGATGGAAAGGTGAGCGGCACTGAAAAGGGATATTTCCAGGTCTCAAAAGAGGGTGACACAGAGCTCCTCAATCTGGGGTGTCACCCTGGCCTCCAGACATAACTCACAGGTACTAGGAAGCAAGGCAGGTAGATCCCAGTCACCCCATGGGAGAATGCTGCATGTCCTCAGCTCAGAGGAGGACTGGGTCAACCTATATGCTGCCAGGAGGAAAACTCACAAGAGGGGACAGAAACTTTCCTTTTTTACCCTGTTCATTACAGCCACAGTGATCTGCCGTGCTGGTCTGTGTGTGCAGAATCACAGCGCAGCATCTCTGGCTGCCTCCAGCTGCAGCACCCACATTAATATCAAATGAAGTCATGCTCACAAAGGGTGTTGTGCTTGCCAGCTCCCGAGGAATCTGCTCCTAATGAGCGACTTCAAAGCATTAATGAGCTTGCAAAGCTCTCCTCTTCGTTTACAGAGCTGGATCTCACACGCTTGGCATTAAGACAGGGGTCACCCGTCAGCAGAGGAGAATGCGTGTGCATGTCAGCGAATATAATATATTTGTCATCCTCTAAGAAGCAAAGATTAATCATGCCCTCCCCAAAAGGAAGTTTTTACGCCACATCTGCTCTTCACAGCATGGAGAGAAGGGACCTGCCCGCAAGGATGTCCATGACCCACGCTGCTCAGATCCCCAAAGAGCCCAGCTTTGAAGTTAACAACCCACCTTAACCCCTTGGGTCCAGGCTGGGAAATGCTGCTTGAATTGGCAGCCCGAGGGATGAATAAAGTGGTGGAATTCTGTTCCAGTGAAGGTTTAATGCATGCATGGAGGAAGGGAGGGAGTGGTATGGATGTGTGAGAGAGCAGGTCTCACTGATGCTTCCTGCTCTGTGGCATCCTTCCAGCACGGGCAAGGAAAGGAGATGCTGGCCCAGAACAGCAGGGCTGCACAATGCATCTGCTGCTCTCTCCAGGGACCACTCTCTCCCAGCCACAACCCCCTCCAAGCCTCCCTGAGCTCACCATAAATCCTTGTGTTGAAACAGCCTCCAGTGCCTGGCCACCAGCCCACGGGCACCCACTGGAGGAGCTGATCCATTGTGCTGAGCTGGGAGCTGGGCAGCCAGTCAAACTGTGGGGAGGGACCAGCCTGAGCACAGACCTGCTGCTGGGCACTGACTGCCCTTCCTCCCAAAGCCCCTGACCCTCTTCAGCCTTCCCAGAGCCCTCTTTCTGGCTGATGTTTCTGCTGATGCAGGGAGGGCTGGACGAGGTATGGGACAATGAGATATGAGCTTGTTCTTGTACCACTGCTGCCCAGCTTGCAGACAATCTCCACGTACAGCCTACAGAGGTGCTGGAGTGGGGGCAGCTCAGCTTCCCAGGCCTGGTTCAAACTTACCATGACACATATCCAAGGGGGTCACAGCCATGACCTGCCTGTATTTAAAAATTCTGCTGCTTCCCAGGGTCTGCTTTGGCTGTGTATCATCCACAAGGTTGGTTGGCTTCACCTGCAAACCTGCACAGAGCCCTGGCTGGGTCTGGAGTCAGCCTTGCCTCTGGCAGGGTTGTAATATCAGCAGAATTACATGTACTGGCTTGGATGTCTCCTGTGCAATCCCAAGCCAGGCTGGCTGTACCTTGCTTGCAGTATCCCCACGAAATGTCAGCTTGAAGATGACACAGCTATAGCTTTCAGAACACATGTTCTGCCAGAGAAAGACAATAATGTCCTGAAGTCAGAAAGGTGTCATCTTTTGGTTCAGAAACACATTGTCAATGTAAACGGGAAAGCTGTTTCTCCCCTCTTCTCCCTCCAGAAGTGATCTTCTGGCACTTCGTGTCTACTCAGTAGGTCTGTATTTAATTTAAATAGCCACTGGAGGCAACTCTGTCCCACATGCTAATACTGCAGCTGAAGAGTGGTTGATTGGTAATTAAGAAAAAAATCCAAAGCCTTAAAGTTAAGAGCAAAGTAAAGTAAAAATGACACTTGGAGGGATTTCAGACCAAAACTGCTCCACATTATTGACCTGGAGGCAAAAACTTTCTCAACATCTAGCTTTAGAAACTAGCTGGAAAAGAGGAAAAGTGGGACAGGGTTCTCCTCTGTGTTCCCCTTGTGCCCCTTCCCTGCTATGAAAGCAGTTCAGCACATGGGCTGTGCTCCCTTTGGAGCCCTATGGCCTGAAGGTTTGGCAGCCCTACCAGGGTCATCTTAGGTTAAGTGTGAGATGACAGCTTGGCTCCACCTTGTGCCATAGGCTTGGGGGGAAACTTCATGCTGTTTAGAGCTGTGTCCGTGTAGAAATTAATGGGGAAGATCTTAGGACTTTGTCACATTTAAAATACACTACTGATGTCCCTCATGTCTGGAAACTACCACATTTTGAGAGTAGCTGGAGTTCATTGACAAAGAGTTGAACAGCATTACTATTTAACCTCAGTAGGTTTAAGAACAAACAGGCAAGCAAGCACAGAAGATCACTCTTGCTCCCTGTCTTTCCTCCCTCTTGAGAGGCAATTCAGGAAACCAAGCCAGCCTTTGTATTCAGAGGTTTTTTGTTATAGGATGGCTAGAAAATACAAGTATTGCTATGGGTGAAGGCTTATACTCTGCAGAATTTGACATGGTGCCCTGCTGCTTGTTGGCTCAGATCAGCCCCTGTGGAATTACAAACCTTATGGTGCTGTGTAGCTCCAGAGGAAAGGTTTTCCATGCAGCTTGCAAGTACTGGTGTTTGGCCAGAAAACCAAAGACCACTTACTGTGGGTACACAGACTCGATTAAAAACCAGCGGTGTTGTGCAATTGTGGGAGGTTATTTATCCCAGAGGGAAAATTTGTCTCCTTTGTTGAGTAAATTCTTCCAAAAAAACCAATGAAACCCCCATCAAACCAAAAGCAATGCAACCACCAGAGCTAAAGTAGTAGTAAGTCACGGATTATAACAGATTTGCCTACTTTCTCCTGCTCACGAGTGGTGTCCCAGACGTTTACAATTTTCCACAAGCTATCACTAGTCTAAATTATTCTCCCAGTTATTTTCTAGAAATATTTCTTGGAAAGTTCCTCAAAAAATTAATCTTGAGAGTTCAAAGTAGCCTGGCTTTGCATCACTTTTTCTGCTTTGATTCTGAGTGGTCTTGTACGGAAATGACAGGAATGAATGGTGATGGTTCAGCATTTCAAAGTCATCAACAATCCATATTCAATTATTGCTAAAGATGTTCTGGACAGGATGCACAAGCAGCTCGTCAAGACTTCACCTTTGTTCAGTCTAAATTAGATTTTGTGAAAGATACCATCATAGGCACGTTTCCCTGTCGCAGTTCCATGTGTCTTCCAAACAGAGAAAATGAGTCACAGCTTTGCAGAAGGGAAAGCTCAAGAACACATCAAGGATCACAGTGCTGTGGTACTGATGCCTCAGATGCTGAGTGCCCAAACCATGAAGTCATAAAGGGACCTGATGTAAATAAGACATTCACTGCATGTTCCTCTGTTCTTGCCTAGTGCAGTCAGTCAGCTTCTCTACGGTCACTGCAGAGAGAGAAACTTGGCCAATCCTTACATGAGGCAGATGATCCCTTCCAGCCCCACTCTCCATACCTGAATTTCAGCAATGTTTTAATCACCAGGTGTGTGTAAACCAGGCTCTATTAACATCATTCCAAAAACACCCAATAAAAACTTATGTGTTACTTACTTTTGGCTGACTTTACCTTTAAGACTGAGGACTTAGCTCTGGTAAACAACAGCTCAGTGGAGAACACCATCCCTTCTGGGACCATAACTTAGGAAATACTGCAGCAGCTCTCCTCTGAATCAACCCAGAGGGGAAAATGAGATGACTGAGTTACACGTGGACAAATACCAGCAGAAGAGGTTCCCATTTGTCAAAAAAGTCTCCTGTAACTATTTACATACCTTGGACAAAAGTGCTGGAATGAATGGGAAAAACCTTCTGCGCTCCACCTGCAGCATCAGCAGTGCCCACTCCTGCTCGTTAGCTCAGCGGGGAGGTGTGCAGGCGACAGATCACATCACAGATGTCAAGGTGCATCTGCATGAATTCCTAAAATGACATGTGTTCTTTAGCCCAGAGCTTGGCTCCAGGCTAAGAGCTAAATTTGATGTTCTCTGCGGCTAAAACTTCTTCAAAAACCATTCCAGGTTAATTAGGGAAGGGAAATTTTGGCTGCAGTCTGTTCAAGAAGATTGACTTGGGAAATGGTATGAAAGTCACGGTTTTTGCAAGAGCAAAGAGAAAGAACAGACTCATTTCTAAAAGCCCTGCACCTAAGAACTTCAGAAAAGTGCAGAACTTCACTGAAATAAAATAAAAGGGATTGCCTAAAAGCAGAACATCTCCTTTGGCTCCATGTATCCTCTCCCAGAGGCACCACATTGTTCCCGCTGCTCACAAAACAGCTTCTGCCTCCTTTTAATAGTTTTATTTTTAGGCTTCTCATATTTAATTCTCCCTTCTTCTCTATGTAAGGCACTTGGAAAGGCTGCAGTGTCAAACAATAATTACATCAGAGAAAATTTAGAATCCACAGTGTTAAAACGAGCCTGCTCTTGACAAGTGAATGAATGTAGGAAGTGAGGGGATACTGTTCTGTCGAGGAGAGCACCCAGCTGGCAGTGTAAGAGCATCTCTTGTGGGCTGGGGGCACCCGCCCTCGGGTGTGGGCAGGCTCCGCCTGGAGCACATCAGTTCCTACCTCCATGAGTGTGGGATGAGATGCAGGTGCATGTTCAGGCAGTGTNGGCAATACAGGATTGGAAAAATATCGGAGTTAAAGCCTGAGGCATCATCAGTGCTTGTCCCCATGAGCAACCTTGAACTAGGCTTAAAACACAGTTTTGCTATCCACTTACCACCTCCGGGTGGGCTGAAGTGCATGTGCCTGTAGCTGTAGCTTCACCTCAGCTAAGGATCAGGCATTCCTGAGGCCGGGACACACCCCCATGACCACCATTACTCTGCTTGTATTAGAACTGGAAGAAGGAAAATATCAGTCTGCTTCACCCGACCTGTGTTTCTGAGGATATGGGTACCTACCTCAGGCAGGATTCCAGTACCTTCATAATTTACTCCCCACCATCTGTGCTGAAGTAACTGGACATATATCTGCTGTGCTAAATTAAATTGTTTTAAAGTTAGAACTCAAACTGACACAACACTGAATCTTGGACTACGCTCAAGTATTGCCACTGCCAGGGTGTAAAAGGAATTCACTGGTGATAATCTCCAAGCACCTGGGTTGTGTTTTCCAGCAAAGAATCAGATTAGGGTGAATTTGATCCTCCACCCATGAAGGGCATGTGGAAATCACCAATGACTGAGACTGCTATGGGTGACCAAAAACTTATGGGAAGACCAGGAAAATATTTTCCTCTCTAAAAGAGAGTATCACCTGCCATACAGTGGATTCCAAGTAGAAATATTAAAATGCTGACAGGTATCAGCTATCTGTCATGCGATGTCTAAAATCAGGTTGTGGAGAAGAGTAGGTGTACAGAATGAGCTCACACATAGTACATACAAGAAGTTTTCTAGGGATAACAAGTTTATGGAATATATATCTTTTTCCCCATATGGGTTCCCAGCTGGACTTCTTTACCGCCTTGGAAGAGATCAACTTGCTAAAAACATCAATAATGTCAAAATCCAGGATCCTCCTAATTAGATGTGATCTTTGAAGGGAACTGCTGAAGGCTGAGAACTCACCTGCTTCTGTGAGCTTACCCCTGCCTGCTAGGGGTTCACCAGAACCACGGGCATTTCTGTTTCCATTTGTTGGCTTGTAACTGGTGTTCATGCTACCACGGTGAAGGAAAAGAGGCTTATAAAAGAGAAGAATGGGTATGAAGGAGCGCAAATCTGTGAAGTTCTGCAGCTTCAGCTCCGCAGTCGGTCTTCTGTCTGGCATTTGACACCCTTTATTTTGCTTTTCCTGATCCACTTCATTCCCATCAGTTGGCTCCTGTCCTTCCCATCCTTTGCTCCTCCCATGGAACAGAGGCCTTTAGGAGCAAGGCCGTGTGCAAGAGGAGCTGGACACCGGGAGAATGTACAACACAAGCAAGCTATCCCAAACCACATGGCTGGTGGCTTCCTGGGAAACTGGAAAAGAAACTTCTGAAGTTAAAAAGATAGAAAAAAATCAGTTCTTCAAATTTATGCTGATTTGCTTCAACTCTGATTTTTTTTTACACTCAGCTTTCAGAAGAGCCACAGTGAAATGAATACTGAGCCCCTCTAAAGTCCTGTGGAAATCAAGGACTTCTCTCCCACGGCTTCTTTCAGAACTTCTGATCATAAACAACAGTCAGACAAACTCTAACATATTTCATTCTTCATTTGCTTCCTTTTGGTTGGACTTTTTTTTGTGTTCAGGTTTTTTAAAGTAAGATAGAGTCTTTCTTCTAGGATTTACAGCCTGAGTTTGCAACAATTCGGCAAAGTAAACTATGTGGAGATTTTTTTATGATCTGCTTTAAACATAAAGTTTTGGGAAGTAGACAATAAAATTATTATTACTATTTTGCTGAACAGCTGTGCTAAAGTGCAGAGGAAAGACTGAAAAGACACTACTATTTGTTTATTTGGCTTTCAATTGCTATGACAAAGCAAATAACAGCTTTGGTCTTGGTCCACAATTGAGTTAATTGGTAACACCTCAAATTGTATGTCCTAAAAAACTCCTAATTAGCAGCTAAGCACAGGATAAACTAGGTAGAACGTGTTCATTTGTGCTCCAAGAGGACCAGCAATACATAACAGGCAGTTAACTGAAGATCCAAAAGCCTCTGATTTAATGTGTTCACGTGCAAGAAGGGATGTGCGTATGTGTGTGTGCACGTTCTGTCCTGTCCTGTGTCCGTACAGCACCCAGCACGAGAGGCTGGGTTCCCTAAGGCAACTGGGACACAATCTGAAAACTACAGTCTTTTCTGGGAGACTCTTGCTGCCTCTGGCAGTCTCTGGGTCAGGGCCTGCTGGGAAATGTTTGCCATTTCCTTCCCTGGTTAATTTCCGCGATCTCCCAAGGAGATTCCCTCTCTTTGCTCTTTCATTTACCATTCAAGCTGCTCACACTGCAGGAAAGCACTCAGAGCACCAGGGGAAGAAATGGTCCATATATAAGAAGTGGAAGGCACTGGGAAAGAAAAGGCAGATGTGGAAATACCTGCTCAGCAAAAAGAAGGTTTCTGGGGACGGTGCTAGAAATCATACACCTAGGCCAGGAATTCAGACATCCAAAGAACACTGTGAAACATGGGCACCATGGGGATGAGATGGGAGTTTACATCAGAGTGAGCAAGCACAGTCAGAGTCCTTTAGCATATGCCTGCAATACAGGCCCAGGATCAGGGGTCAAACTCTTGCCTGCCTGATGATCCCCTAAAATGAGTTCATGCATCTCAGTCCATCTTCAGTTTGCTAAAAGCCTGCAGCACCAGTCCATGGCAGGACAGCTGGTGATGCTGGGGAACAACCTCACCACCACCAAAGGGGAAGATTGGTAACTCAAGCAGGCAGGAACATCTGGGACACTTAAGGCTGATGGATAAAAGCAGGAGGCCGTAGGACTGGCTCTCAAAAGCTCAGAAAGGACTGTTGGGCACAGAAACAGAAGAAAAGACAGTGGCAGAGCATTTTCCTGAAATGCAACATTAGTCCTCCTGTGGAGATGAATGAGGGAGATGTTTTGCAGCAGCTGTCCATGCTGCCTTCTTTCTCCTTTCTTTCTCTAAAGCACTAACATGGACAGGAGGGTCTGATCACTTCGTCCTGTCTGCCCCTTGAGGGACAACCACCCAAAATGTTGGCAGCTCCAGTGCAGCTACACCGAGTTGGATGTGAGAAGCAGGGAGATGGTGACACACTTCCCAGTCTCTCGCTAGTGACTAAGCCCAGCACAGGGATGGGAGCCCAGTAGTCTTGTACCCAGACTGATGGAGAAAGACAGGATGTGCTCCACCAGAGGAAAATCTGTTAGATGCAAGGATCTCCCTCCAGCTCTCTTGCATGCAGGTGAAACACAACCCGTGCCATAAGGCCAGCAAGTGTTTAACAAAAGCTCTTCCTTTGGCACTCTCTGCTCTGCTGTTTGCACGGCTCTATGAGGCAGATTGCTATCTCCTATTAACTAAATAAACAAGCAGCAAAAGTTGAGCAAAACGGAAACACACACACAGCTTGTCTGCAAATAGAGACAAACGCCTCCATCGCATGGCTGCACCCAGCTGTCTGCCTGTTACCTGCTTAAACAGCTCTAATTTCATATTAAGGTCAATGCAATCAGAGCCTCTCCTCCCAGCTGGAAAACCTGGCTAATGAAACACTCAGGTTTGCGTTGAGTCCACTTCAGTGCACCAGCAGAGCATTTTCAGGAGCTGAGGTGGGTGCCCTGGCCCTTCTTCCACAAGGATGAGTCCCCAGCCCAGGCTGCAGGAGAAGGGCTTAGCAGGTAGTGGAGAGAGCAGGGGCTGCCCTGCAATCACCTGCTGAAATGGTGGGGCACCTCCAGCTTTCAGCCAGGGTATCTTCCTGCCCGAATAATCCCTGGAGAGAGAGTGCAGAGAGCAGGGCCCTGCCCAGGTCGGTGCTCCTTTCTCCTGAACACCCCAGACTGGCTCCACTTCTAGCAAATGGTATTTACCCAGCTTATGCAATCCTTCCCTCTGTCATGCACACAGCACTCTTGCTTTACCCTGAAAATATACATGGGCTGAGTAAACTGTCTATAGTCTGACGGGTTTGACTTTTGAGCTTCATTTTTTACTCTTCAGTTTCTTTTAGCTTCTCCTTTCCAAAGACTGGAGTGCCTGACCAAGTTTTGATGAAGTCCATGAGGGTGACAAACTGCTGGACAAGGATCACTTGTACGTAGGAAGCTGATCTTCCTGATCATATTTGACCTGATCATATTTGACCTGATCTACATTCTCCACGTTGTCCAAGACAGAATTTAAAAAAAAATAAAAACCCACCCTTAGTCTTTCATGCCTTCAAATAACTGTTCTGAGGATAATAAAGTATTGAGACATTGATTCACTAAACATTGTTGGCCTGCTTATACGTGGGCAGGCAAAGTCACCCATTATTGGTGATTTATTAGCTGTAGCTGCCTCTTTGATCTTCCCCAACATCGTGCACTCGATATCCTGCTCCCATGAGGCTGCAGGGACAGCAGCTCTTTCAAGACTTTCACATTATTGTGACTTATGGTTCAAGCCCATGGAATCACCTCCACTTAAGACACTGCATCTTACTGGGTTCAGGGGAATCTTCCAGAGCCCTACAATATATGCAAAACCAGAAGTTACTTTTGGATTGAGAAATTATGATACCAGCACCTCTAAATTGCTTTTAGCGGCTTTCTGTGCTGCCTCAGGCTCAGAAGTGCTTAGTTTGCTGACAAAAATCATAGACTTGTACACATTGGAGATGGAAAAGCCCTGCTAGCTTCAGCTAGTCCATTTCTCCTACCAGGGAGGGAATATTCCCAGCAATCTGTTTTCCCCGCTACTTTGTCTTGTCTATTTTTAAACATCCCATGTAGCAAAAATACATTTAGATTGTCAGGATTTCAGAGCCAACTTAGCTGTGGAAGTACCAGCTGTAGCCTAACCTGCTTTGTCTGGTGGCAGCAGTTAAATTGCTCTCTGCTGCCTTTGAAGTCAATGGTAAAAGTCTTATTGGCTTCTGTGGGAGCATTCTCAGGCCTTTGGTATGGATGATTGGAGCAAATAGCTATGGAGCACTGATAAGCCATTCCTGCACTATCACTTTCCAGGCCATAACTGCATTTTAATAGGCAAGAAATTGTCTCAGCAGCAGTCAGGGTGCAATAACAGCAAAGCCATGCAGAGCACGCAACAGACTGGGTCTGCACAGAAGTCACTCCTGCCATGACCACACAAAGTCACATCCACGGGCCCAAACAGGTTTGGTGAAATACGTGATCCAAGGGGAACAGTGAGAGGCAGCCCCTTTTTTACCTCCTTGAACTCTAAAATCTACCAGAGGGCAGTTCCCTTTCTAGATAGCTCCAATGTGTTTTCCTTTTTCCCTTTTGCTATTTCATTTAACACCATGAATGAAGGGGGCTGCTCACATTAGTGTCCTGCTTTACCCATCTATCATGCCTTGACTAGAATATAGGTATGGCACTGCCCTACTCTTTGAGCCGAAGAACACAAAAAAAGACCAGTTATTGAATCACAGAAGTTAAGATGTTACCATATAAAACTTGACTCACCCTCCTCAGGATAAAACTGCGAACAGCTACCTGGTGAGATGGAGCACTCAGCAGTGGCAGTGACAGAGCCCTGGTGCAGCTCAGTCCTTTTGCTTTCTCTTTTAATTTCAGTAACAATGTCAGGTAGTGAGAGCCAGGGTTGGATTTAATGTAACCATTGTTCTGCTCTGCTGGGACAACTTCCTCTGCCTCCACATTTCCTGTCTGGAAGTTCTCCCAAAAGGATGGATTAACCACTATATGACCTGTATGGGAAAGGCACTTTATTGAAGCTATTTTTCTAGGGTGGAGCTGAACAGCTGTTCATAGCTGCACTATGTGAGAGATGGCAAAAACACAAAAAATTAACTGTATTCAGGTATAACCAAGATATAAGGAGGCAGAGATAATTGTATCTTGGTGTAATTTTTGCCTGTATGCAGAGGGTACTGTCCTTGTGTGGCAAAGCATGGGGTACCAGAGCGTAAGAGTCAGCACAGGGGAAGGGACTTCCTCGTGCCATAAATGCCAACTGATTAATACCACCATGGCAGGCCCCAGCATCCTGGCAAGGACAACCCCCCTGCTAAAGCTCTGTGGGCATACACCCCTACCCAAAAACTACCTTTTTTTACACTATGGAAGGAAGTGACGCGGCCTGTGGGGACAGCTGTGACAGAGATCAAGCACAGTTCAATCCTCTGTTTTATATAAGGCTACAGCAATCAGTAGGGGCCACAAGAGTCCCAGCAGCAGTCCCACATTAACTTCATGGCAATCCCTATCTGCAGGCATCCCAGGTCAGACTCAGCTCATCAGCTGTACACAGGGAGCTGTTGGCTGCTGTGAGCTGGCACTGCCATCAGTGGAGCACAGTCCCACTGGTGATGGCTCCCGTCCCAGGCCACGAATGACCATCTCTGAGTGGCAGCACGAGTCTGCACAGCCCAGGCAGCCTCAGCATGGGAGATGGAAGCATCCAGAATCTCTTCCAGAAGCCTCAGTGAAGTCCCTGCTTCCCGTTCACATCCCTTCCTCCCCACCACAGCAGGTTAGCAGTGCAGTTCAGTTATTGCAAATTTACATCAGGGCTGGAGACATGAGAAACTGAGCAGAGGCTTTAAAAGCTTTTTTTTTTTTTTTTTATAAAGCCTGACATAAACCACCAGCCAGATTTACCACGAGTTTCCTGTGTGTGCACATGAGTTATATGCACAGTAAGTGTCCCGTCATCATGAATTCTGCCGATGTGCCTCTTTAACGGCGCCGATCATAGGGAATTCATTTGGTCTCCATATAGCTGTCACCTGTATTACCAGAGTGATTTCATTCTAATTTAGCATTACTTAATGGTGAAGATAAAGTTAAGTGTTAGCCATGTGGGTCTTTTCTTGGCTTCCCTCTCTCTGACACAGCAAGAGTGTGACTGCAGGGTGTTTTATGACCAATAATTCAAGAGAGCAGGGAAAAGAAGGAGCAGCAAATATCAGCTGCTTGTCAATCATCCACAGTCTTTCAGCTCAAATGGTTGTACCTGGACCTCTGACCTTTTCTTCTGCCATCTCTGATCCCCATGTTTGTTTGGAGTTCTTTAGGTATTGCAACCACCAAAATATATTTTTAAAAGGTTCAGGCTTAGGAAAGCTGCAGTGATAGGAAACTGTGGTATAGAAAGCCATACCTAATGGCTGCAGCATAGCAGCCAACTTACAACCTGCCCTACAAGCTGGCTGAACACATGAAAATGTGGTGGGGAAATGAAGGGGGTCTACAGCATCAGTTATACAGCAACAAGTGATTTGTCTTCTAAGCCCCTGTGCCCCTTCTCTTTTCCCCTAGCTCAGAAATGCAATCATTCTGTATATATCATGAGCTTGTTTAAACTGGAGATGAAAAGCTACAAAAGTACAACTTAATTGAACTCTGCATTGTGTTATTCCAATTGCTGCCGACCTCACTTGCAGTCCATTATCAGAAGGTTCTGCTGAATGCTTTAATTAAAGACAATAAGGCTAATAAAAAGGCATCATTTTCTTGTCTTCAGCACTGCTGGAGAGTTGGGGCTGATGAGATTATTTCCTGCTAATGCTCTTCTGTTGTTGTTGTTTTTAAATCTTTTTCTCCCCATGGTTTGCAAATACTGTCTGGGCCTGAGTTCTACTAGAATCATTAAGAACAAGAAAAAATTGGTTCTGCCGCTACAATGCTCACTAATATTTGACAAGCAGAGCTCCTCTTCCTGATGATTTCTAGTGCCTTACCCAAAGTATCACTGCCTTTTGCTGTCAGACCCAGCCCCAGGGAAGGAAGGAGCTGCCCCACCCAGGCACAGGTGCATGTATGGACCGACGGAAGGATGCGCTCTGCCCGCGGCACCCGTTTGCAGGGAGGACAGAGCGATGACAGTGCCACTTGCCCGAGGGCAGGATCTGGCCCACAGTGAGTAATGCAGCACCTCTCCATAATTAACGTGCTTACTAACAGCCCATATGTGCCATCTCTACTTTCATACTGTGATAATATTAACGATACCAAGGCAGCAGTGTTTCCAAAGCCAGTTAAGCCAGCCTGGATGGGCCGCTTTGTCTCTCCAGCTTTGGCCCAACAAAGCAGAAGAAAAGGAGGACAACACAGGAAGGCATCAGTGAGGATTATCACAAGGAAGGGGAAGTTTGTAGCCTCAGTGGCAGGAGCCAAAATGCTGTGCTAGGCTTTCCACAAGGGAGATGGAAAGGTTTGCAGTAGGGCAGCTCTGCTCATCTGGCCACAGGGGAATGTGCAGAGGGATAAGTGAGGCAGGATGCTCTCTGCCTCTGGATGCACAGGGCGGACACACCAGTCCCTGTCTGCATCCCTCAGCCTTCAAGGACATCTGCAAGGGCTTGACCTCGTCCATCCCACGCATTCCTTGGTCTTTGGCAAATAGCGCAAAGAGTGGGAGGCTACAAAAAGGGCAGTGGGAAATGCCCTGGTGCTCCTTGTATGGATGTGTTTACTGAACAGGCACATGAATCCACAGGTAGACAGGCTGAGCCCAGCAACTCCTCAGCACCGGCCACAAAACAGTTAAAACTTTGCTAACGATCCAGGCCATATTCAAACAAGAGACCTAATGGCAATTGGCATTGTAGCCCTGCTGTGAATAAGCCAAACCATCCAGTCCTACTGTGATTAAAAACTCCTTCTTGGATTAAGGAACAAGCAGCCAGATGCTAAGTAACTGAACTTTGCCCCTGCAAGGAGGAGAGCAAAGAAATAACCACTGAGCCAGCCCAGTTTGCCAAGACTTTTATAGGGAAGGAACTTTTACAATTAAATACAGCAAAAGGTTTCTTCCACTGTGAGCCTCTGAACACAGGTTGAAAGAAGCAAAGTCGAACGTGAAAGCCAAGTTAAGGAAGAAAAAAAAAAAGAAAAAGTCTTGATCTGAAGGTTGCAGGCTCAAAGTAGCTGGAAACCCCATCAAGTGACTGAATGGGAACAGTGAGAGGCGGGCAAAGACCACAACTCCTCCCTGGGTAAAGGATGAAGCTGTAATGTGGAGCAAACTGACCTAGTTACATATTTCTTCTTCGCTCCCCATTTCTCTCGCTAGAGTTGCCAGGCTGGCATGTTGCAAAGCAAAGTGTACATGAAGTTTCTACCATCTAAGCCAAGACAAGGAGAAACCCGGAGCTCTGTATATGTGGGCATCTCGAGCAGCACCATCTCAGGTGTCCTTGCAGAAAAGGCACTTGACTGTGCCACATCACCCCATCCAGAGTGACTCTGTCCATCATGTCCTTCCAATCCATCCCCGTGTGTCGACAGCTGCCTGTCATTTTTGGCACAGTAGGGAATTACCCTCAACCTGGTGATATTTACAGCTTCATCCTCCTGAGCACACGAGGCACATGCTCATTAAACAAACTCTCTGTCCTTCTGGTGTGCAGTTCAAGCGAGGAAGTCTTCCCTTGGGCCAGGAAGGTCCTGCAGCCCCCGCTGCCGGAGAGGTGCTGCACAAAACAGATCTGCCTCGGCCTACTAAAAAGCCAGCAAGTTATAGGGGTGACATAGTGGCTGCCATATACAAGTGCTGCTGATCCCCTTAATTCTGATGGAGCTGGGAATAGGGAGGAGAGGGGATGGTGCCTTTCACCCACTGTGTGTTTTGACACAGCAAGGAGCCCTCTGACAACTTAAATTCATTCCCAGATATACCCATGTGCTACTGGAGAGGGGCAGCAAGCACAGCTTTATGGCCATGGTGGGGCCCTGTTCCTCTCTGCATTTGGGTACAGCATCCTTGCAAAGCCAGCTCCCAAACTGCACCTGGGTTTTTCCAACGTATGGCAGAGCTTCTTTGGCTACAGCACGTGGTGGCACATAGGGCACATGTCAGGCTGGGCTGGCACAACTCACATCATGCTCCTACAACAGGAACTGGACATCAGCAGGCTGCCGTGGATCCCAGGTGAGATCATGAGGTTTGATCCCTTTTGTACCCCAAGGATGGCCAAGGATACCTGAGCACGCTGAACTTGTGAGTGTCTGGAGGCCAGGAAGTTTGGAGGAGCACACAAGATCTGAATCCATTCACTGCATTTCTCCAAAGTATCCACTGTTACTGCAGGCTTACAAGCCTGACAACCTTAAACCATAACCCACCAAGCTGAGATGGGGTGCAGGGAAAGCTCTGCTCTTGCTGAGCAATTAGATAAAGAAGCAGCTTCCAGGAGAGGCAAGAGAAACTACCAAAGGAAGCATTTCCAAAAGATGAACAAACCCTTTGGGAAAGACAGTATCTTGGAAGAATCGATGCTAAATGTAGGAGCTTTAATGACTTGTGGGGAGTCTCCCGTCTATAACTTCTAACTGGAAATGTGGGGAAAAGAACACTGAAACCTCCCGAACTTTTCCCCATTCAAAACTACCACTGGTGCCTTTTTTGGCTCAGGAGTATTTTTGATATGTGCATGTCTCATTTTCAATGAAAAAATATCTTGACAGGGAGAATTGGAGGCAATATGAGGAGATTCATGCCCTCAGTCACAGCTACCCCCTCCAGCTGAAGCAAGGGATCTCCAGAAAAGGAGTGGTGCAGATGCTGAAGCAGATGCTAAACAAATATGAAGCCAGACAGTTCATTTGGTAAACAGCTGCTGTGACCCCACTTTTCAGCATCACTCATTCACTTAAAGGCTTATTCCTGCCTCATCATCACTTTCAGAATAGGGTAAAAGAATGGGTTTGCCTGTATGTGTGGGTTTGTCTCTCTCACCTAGCTGAGGTGATCCAAGGTCCTGTGGACAACCAGGTAGAGCAATTTTTCCAGCACACCAAGTAAATAGTGCTGTTGTGGACATATTTTTCCATGCCTCAGCAGTTCTGAGGATTCGACACTACAAGAGGGTTTACCCAAAGCAAACCCCACCCCACCCCCTCTCCCTTCCCTTGCACATCTCGGATGTGTTTCAAAACCCAAAACCCATCACAGGTACAGTGTCACACCTAAGCTACAGCAAGGCCAGTGCTCAGGCTTTGTCAGCTGGGGCTGCTGGAAAACGAGGGGGCAGTGCCCTGAAGGAGGGAGAAGGGGATGCCAGAGCCTGCATCCCACTGCCCAGTTCAGCTTCCAAGGGGTGATGGGAGGCCTGCAGCCATACAGCTGGGACTGGCACAGCGGGCTGTCACTCTCACCAGGCAGGAGGGTAATTAGGGAGCACGTCTTCAAACAGAGCTGCCTGTGCTGTTTGAAAGCTGCCCCGCGCTTATGCCCAACAGGGAATGCCACATCCCAGCAGCGCAGGAGCAAACCTACCCCCTTCTCTCACCACTGCCCCAAACGAAAGCTGTGGAGCCAGCAATCCTTTCAGAGAGGTAAGTAGTTGGTCATCATTTTGCAGCCTTCCCAATCCACAATTTGCTCTACGAGCATCTTGCAGAGAGAAAAGGGTAGGTCATTGTAGCTGTGTTCTCAGGAAGAGACAAACCCATTCCATGTGTTAGTAAGCTCCACAATCATCACTGCTGGAAGCTGGGTCTTTATGAGAACTGGCTCCTTTGTAAGAGCTGCACAAACACAATGGGGGGTGAATACCAACTTCAATAGGGGAAACCAAAATATTTGGACCTAAGAAAACAGTATGATGCATAAACTGAGCATGATTTGCCTCAAATCTCAACTTTGGGGGGAAGTAAAACAAAACAACATTCAATGTGAGACAACTACAAATGACTCATTCAATCCTGACAGAAATTTTGTTTAAACTATTATTTGACCTTATTATTTTTCTAAAAAAGAGGCCCTCTCTCATTTAAGTGAAAAAGACTGTGTCAAAATGTAAGTTTAATATGTAAAGATTTTTTCTCAGAAAGTTTCACCTGGTAAAGAAAAAACATGTCCTATTCTGAAACCTGCAAACCACCCCTTCCAGCCTTTGTGATCCCGGTCCCTCCATTCCTCACCAGAGACATGCACTGACTCCAATCTATGAGCAGTTTCCATCCTCCTGTACCTCCACTAATTGGCAAATTTACTGTGCACTACATATATTTTACCCATATCTGCAAGAACCTGATTTTCTGTTCTCCCCACTCCCTACTCTGCCCTTCCTGCTCTCCAGTCCCCACATCTGCCTTTCTGCTCAGAAGTCACACACACACAAATATACTTCTGTTTCACCTGCGGCATCGGTACAGCTTGCCCATTTTCCTTAGTATTTTTAATACGTACAAACTAAATAAATAATGCAAATGAGCCACCACTTAATTATTTCCTCAACTTGTCACACAAGGAGCAATTTGGAATGAGGGCCGGAGGTGGTGAGAGGCGGCACTGCTGCTCTCCCTGGTCCCACCGACCCACCCTCCAGCTTTCCAGCAAGACTCACTTCACAAAATTTAATTACTCTGCTAACATGTCCCATATGCTCTGTGGCAGGCAGGGAAGGCTTTAATTACATCTGCTCTAGACATGCTGGGGAGCCCTGATTCCCCACCTCCCAGGGACCCAACACAGCACCCGTGGGGTTGAGGGTGCTGCCAGAACCAAAATAGTGGCTCAGTGTCAGGCCCTAGGTACCAAAACATCCTATTTTTCCTCCTTCTGCCCCTACATACACATCCGCAGATGATGGTAGGGCTGCAGCAAGAGAGGGATCTGCTCTCTGGAGGAAAGCAATTCTCCCCTCTTAAAAAATGCCGACCATCACTGTTAATGAACTGATTAACAATCAGTAATGATTAGAAAGCCCTTCCACACCATTGCTCATTTGTATGGCACTTGAGAGACATCATCTCTCATTTGGAAAGTGGAGGACAAAACCTATCCCCAGCTGGCCTTCCTCTTCCCTCCATCCTCCCAACACTTCAGCACACCATGGAGCTGGCTTTTCCCCTCCTTCTCCCACCCCATTTTACTTTCCATTTTCACAGCTGCCTCTGCAATTGCTACTTTCATAGCCAGCGGGTGTTGCTGAGGTGGCAGGTAGTCAAAACCGTTTTGGGGCACAATACATCAGGTGGTAGACGAGGAGCAGGCGGGAATTTGTTTGACGTGACATTGTTATGCAAAGATACTCATGGTTCCCAAGGCTCCTCATGCAACTGGATGGCATTTTCTGGAGACAGAAATCCTGCTTTAGGGGAAGAAGGGCTGGAGGCAGGGGAAATCCTTTCATTCAGGATCGTGTTTAAGTGTGAAAGCAGAATATCTATTGTTGTCCCCACGCTTTTAATGTGGTTTGTGGCTTATATGATCCAGCCTGTAATCTGTTCCACATCTTACGCTGCCTTGAATTTGATCGAGCCACATCTGAATTGTGATAGACTGCTCTGCTGACTGCCTTGCGGTGAGCCATCTCCCACCAGCTACAGCTAGTGTTGTGAACAAGGGCCAGCCATTATTGTTTGCAAACTCTTCAGGCAGAGGGGCAGTTTCCAAGAATACTGTGGGTAGGAGAAATTCTACAGAAGATGCTTTTGATGTGAATTTTCAAAGTGTGGGGTATGAGCATACATGTCCACACAGTTTGTTTGGTAAACTCCCTGTGCGCCCTCCATCAAAGACTCAGCTGCAGGGTCACGATTTGAAGCAGGAATAGCACTGCTTTCCCAGGGATCAAGGATTGTGCCAGGGTCATTCACAGGCCATGGATTTTCAAGCCCCGTTGCAGCCATCTGCAGCATCCATCAGCTTTCCTGCTGCATCGGGACATCCCTGACCCAGCCATAGTCCAGTCACATTTGGCAGCTGCAGAGAGGTGCAGGCAATGATGTGCTGAGCAGTGGGAGGAGACCAGGGTAGGAGGCCTTTCTTGAGCCATGTTCTTTGCCTCCTTGCATGAACTGCTTTGCTTGAAGAACAGTGCACATTCCATGTTATCCAAATGTTTTTGTTCCTATGGAGACACGGCAAGCTTCATGGGAGCTTGCTTTTCCCCCTGTACTAAGTGGAGTCTTGTCCCATGAGCAAGCTCTGGAGTTATGAAAGCAAGGCTTGTGGCTTGTGGCATCAACTCCCACCCTCCCTGTCCCTCTCGACTCCAGAACTGCTACACTAAGCATGAAATGAGCACGTGCTCGAGCTCCACATCACTGATTTATCCTGTGAAAGGGAGATAATCCACAAAGCACTCGGCAGAAGGGTGGCACAACGCATTCTCTTTCAGGAGACATTTACCCCGTTGCCCTTCTTTCTCCACCTGAGGTTCCAGTGAGGTCTCATACATGGAATATTCCTTCAAGAGAACACCAGTCTACTCCCTCCTTTTCCCAAGAGTACCTACATTACATTAAGGTTATCCAGGTTCCATGCCAAGGAATGGACATATGGCCAGTCCAGTTCCACTCTAAGGTTTGTATAGAAGCCAGCTCTCTTTCCAGGACCGTCACTTCTTTTTAACCTAGAGCCTGAAATTACCACTACAGGAGGGGAGGGGAGGGGAGGGGAGGAAAAGGAACAGACAGAGAGTGAAGCCAGCACTTGGGACATCACAGCTAGAAAATGTCAGGCTGCACTTTTGAATGGCTCACCCCCTCATCTAGGTTCATGGTAATGGGAGATTCTGCCCTTTTCTCTTTTATGCATTTTAGTAGTATCACTGTCCTTAGGGTGAATAAAATTGATTTAGTCCAGTCCCCCAGTTCAATTTCTAGGGCTGCTCTGCCAGGACTCCCTAATCTGTGAACAGGATTTCATTGTGGCTGGGCACTCCTGATCCTTCAATTTATGGCTTGGCATTAAATTGGGCTCCAGTGATGCAGGTCCACTTAGATTATGTGTCTGAAAGATCAGGCAACTGTAGCTCGAGCAGTGGGAATATAGAGGAATTCTTGTGAAAGTGAGTCTCCTTCCCCGAGTGAAAATAATCCTGTGACACCCTGTCTGTGTGATCCAAAGGGCTGTGGTTTCGAGGTCAGAATGAAATCTCATTCAGGAGGAAAAAGAAATAAATTGTCTTGGAAAGCTGATTTGCAATTAAAAGAAGCATTTCTTTCTAAAGTGCCCATTCCTCACTTGCGACAATGGAATGAACTGAGCAGCTGGAATTTTTTCAGCCCCCAAGTCTGTTTTTCCACTTTGGAGGGCAGGAACTTGTGCAAAAATATCTCACAGGTTTGTTGGGGTTTTTTTCCATTCCTGGAGGAGAGGCACACAATACAAAACCACCTAATTATAGAAGTAATGTTTGGAAACAGAAATTTCAAGTCCGCTATTATGGCCTTAAACCAGAGCTTATCAGTTCCAGGCATAAAGAGATGCTGCAGCCATCGACTTACCCTGCTTGGTGCTGGTCCCTGGGCGGGCAGGTCTGAGCTCTGATAAAGGAATTTGTCTCCTTTCCATCTGAGAGGAGAGCATGTCTCCCAAGCATATATTTTAAGAGCAACCAGGACTGCTCAAGCTCAGCCTTTGGCAGGAACCAGCCTGCCAGTCCTTCACTAGTGCATTTTACCCGTGACCTCAAAGCACTGAGCAAGACACACCAGCCAAACTGGGCTGGTAAACTTTTCAGTCCTAAACATCTGACATGACTGGGGGTCTGCCCAGCAGCTTGCCAGAGGAATATCATCTGCTGCTGTGAGATGTGTGCCCTGAGGTACAGCAAGAAGGCACCTGGAGATGCTCAGGTGTGCAGAGCCAGCAGGACGTTCTTCCTGGGAATGTGCAGTCTGATCCCTGCTGCCATTTGGGCACGGCTCCNGCTCTGTGTACCACAAAGTCCCTCACAGCCTGGAGATGGGCACCCCCAGGGCTCACCCCAGCCCCCTGGCAGTGGAGCAAGGGGCAGGCTGTGCCTTGTGCCCCCGTCTCATGCCTTATCGACGGGACACCACTGCGCTGCCTTCGGGACACGATCAATAAGAGAGACAGGCACTACTGTTAAATTATCCCACTGGCCTCCTGGTGATCTAATAGACTCTCCAGTAAGGTCTTATTAAATTCCAAGCCAAACTGCATCCAGTTACAGTAATTACTGAATATTTAAGGAACAGCAATTGGCTATTTAGAGCACAGTAACAAATATCTCATGGAAAATTTCATGCTCTTTAATTACTGTGCAATACCTATCTTTTTGGTGACACCCTCCAACCTAGATTTATATGTTAATTTGCGTCTGCTCTTCTATGTTTCAGCATTTTAGAAAAGAAGAGAAATTAAAAATTAAAATAAAACTAAAAAAATTGAGAGCATTTCTCCTGTTGAGGGTTGGGACCTGCAGGTAGAGAAAAGCCTAATAAAAGCAGGTGCTGTGCCAGCTTTCCCTATCCCTATGTGGAAAGTCCAAATGCTGCAGTCCATCACGGCAGCTTTCCACATCATGCCAGCTCCAAACCCAGCCCTGTCCCTCTGCACGCTCAGCCGTGACCTCCACAACCCTCATCAGTCCCACCCTAGGGCTCAACTCCTCCAAAAAAAAGCTAAGTCAAGCAAACCATGCCTCTGCTGACCGATGAGCATCCTCAGGAAGTAGGGCAACACCTGCCTGGAGCTCATTTCCCTGCACGCAGCGAGAGCCGCGGCCAAATCCAAACGCGAGTCCTCTGTGCTCTCCGAGAGCCGTAACCCCAGCTGTGCTCTCCTGCTCACTCCCTGCCTTATTAGCACTGAACAGCATCCTTATTTAACACACTTCAATTTAGAGTGGAATGGATATTTCTTACTTCAGAAAGTCTCACCTGCCTCTCAAATGGCTCTTGGCATGCTGCCCACTCTCACTCATGCTCTGCCTTTAACAAGGCAAGCCTCATTCCTCTCGAATGGAAAAGAGCTGGCAGGGCTTGATTGAAAGTTTGGATTCCTTCCCCCTCCCCATCCACTTAGATGCCACAAGAGCCCCCAAATCTGTATAGCCTTCTTATTGCCAGGAAAGCAAAGCTTTTGCCAACACATCTCCCAGGTTCCTCATCACAGAAAGTGAAGCTAAAACATCTAACAGAGGCACCAACAAAGATTGGCACAAAAAAGAAAGAGGGGGAAGATGAGCGCTGTTTGCAGAGCTTGCCTGGCCTCCTGCTGCCCCTGCCCCCATCTTTCCTTTCTTCACTGTTATATCCTCAGAACATCCAAGCCCAAGGTAGAAATATCTAACAAGTAATTTTTTTTCCTTCCCATCCCCAACAGCACTCCTTCTGCAGGTAGCTTGAAATGCAGAGATCCAAGAGAAAGGAGCATACCTCACCGCTCCCACTTTCCTAACAAGACCTCATTATGGTGCAGGGAAAACTTGACCCCATCGGAAGTGTCAGGCCGAGGCACCGTGTTTATTTCTCACATAGTCCCCTTCACCTGGAACTTGGCGGGTGCTGCAGGGAGGTTATTCTTTCTTCCTTTGATTGCCGTGGGGAGTAAGCTTTTCTTTTTTTAACAAAGCTATTTTAAAATAGATGTTTAACTCTGTGCTATTTTAAATGATGCATAGAAAAAAAAGCTCACAGCAGAGCTGCAGTTCAGCACAAAGGCTGGACGAACAGAAGCCCAGGTGCTCCTACCTGTGTACAGAGGAATCTTGGTGAAAGGAATACACAGATGACTGTCTCAAAGAAAATGGTCCAGATGATGGTCATTCAGCTGGGAACATTTGTAAACCTGCTAGAGGCTTCCCCAGCTTGCTTTTGCAGGTCAGTAAATACCCATGCTCATCTCCAAACACTGAACTACATCCCTGTAAGGTGAGGAGCAGGACGGAGGAAGGCTCCAGGCTGCTGGGTGCCGTGGACACCATGTTTCTGGCCATCCTTTGTGCTGGAAGTCGTCCTGTAAGTTGAGTGAAAGACCATCCACAGCAACAGGAGGGAAGAATTAGAAAGACACAATGCATGTTATCCAGGAAACAGACTTCCATCTATATCCCCAACAGAATCAAGGTAAAATCCACTAGATATCAGCAGTTCCAGGGACTCAGCTTGGATTTGCACTCTCATCCAGAGGCAAAAGAGTTTACATGATGGGCATTTATTATTTTGGTACAGTGCAGATTATAAACCTCTGAAGTTACCATATAATCTGTGCTTATCTCTGGTGTTCGATTATTACAAAGTTGTTCCTGCTCAGCAAATATGTTTTCTGGTAATCAGCTGGCATTTACTTTATAGACATCTGTGTTATTAAACACACAGAGAGAGGGGATTTAGGGATTGTGATAGCAAATGGCCCTTGTTCAGTCTATAAAGAACCACGAGCATTTTTCTAGCTGCTCCGTCACGATGTGTTACTGTGGGTCAAACCTCCATCCTGCCCAGAGAGGTCCTGCATCTCCCAAAACTCCCTCCTCCCCTCAAGCAGACGAGGCCGTGTCTTCTGCATGGTAAAGGCATCCCATACCTCCAGCTGCATCAATGCTGCTGTCTGGCACTGAATTATTTAGTTTCCTCTCACTGTGAATGGAAATGATCTGCAGTTTAAATGGGATAAAGAGAAATTTGAATCAAAGACACCTTAACTCAGTCAAACACACGTTGGAGACTTCCTTGCCTGTGACTGTCAGGGGTAATAACCACAGCTCTGATCAAACAAAAGGCCCTTCAGACCCACTTAGTCCCTGGAATCAGCAGGTTCACATCTCCTCTTCCAGCTGTCGGGGAAGAAAGTATTTAAAGAAGTTGAGTCAGAAGGAAATGAGGACGTTGGGCTGTGGGACATGAACAACTTTCCTGTAGATTGGAGGCTGATTTAATGCTGGACTTTTTCAACACCCAAACACTTTGTCATGCAGGCTGGCAACACTCTCCATTTCCTTCTGACCTGGCAGGAGAGGAGGGTCAGTGTTAGCAGCACTCATGCTGGCTAATTGATACATGGAGAGCTATTACAGCTGTCACTGGCACATCAGATGCCAGCTTTCGCATTTCCTAAACCTCTTCTGCTCAAAACCCACCATCTCTGACCACTGCTCCCCTACACACCTGAACTCAGCAGCAGCTCTGCACTCTACCCACAGCCAAGTTCTCCTACCAGTCTCCCCATCCAGGACTTCTTTCCCCATCTCCTCTGTACTGCCAACACCTGGACTGCTGCAGACATCAGACTTCCTCAGATGGCAGTGTCCCTCTCCAGATCACAAGGTGATGGAGAGCACTGATTAAATGTCCTCATGGTACGACAAGAAGGATGGCACAGAGCTGGAGGCAAATAAGGGATCTCCTAATGGTCACTGCAGAGATCTGGCTATGAAAAGCCTCTTGTGGTAGAAGAAATGTGCTGTTCAGTGGAGATCCTGAGATTAAACTGAAATTTCAGCATTTGGAGAAAGAGTGATTCTGCTGTCTGGCCTGCCCCTGCTACATTGGCCCCCCAGTCCTGTTCTCACCACAGGAAAATTCTCCCCTCCTATGCTGCCCTGTGAGCTGCCCCCAGTTTGGGATGCTTCCCTTGGGGGATGCCATTGGAGGGAGGCAGAGGGATGCTCTGGCATCACAAAGCCAGGCTCTGTCAGCACCAGCGCCGCACCACAGCTCAGGCTTCCCCCGCTGCCCCTGCCACTCCCCACCCCCCAAGTTGCTAGCATTAAAAGGATTACGGAACAAAAAAGATGAGAGAGAAGGGATTACAGGGAATTATCAGCCTTGATCCTCTCCTAATTAATTACTGGTCAGACATATGAAAGGCTGGCTGCAGCACACCCCACAAGAGTGAAGAAGAAATGACACGTGCAACTGGAAACGCTTTGCTAAATGCCAACTCTTATTTGCTGATGCAACTTTATTCCCAGAAAAGGCCCATTTAGAAAGGAGTACCTGGACATGGCTGCTGCTGTCATCTATACAGTTTGTGTTCCTCTTCATACTCACCCTTTTCCTCTTTCTAGTGCTTGCACTCTCTCAGGTGATTTGCAGCCCGGCCTGCTCTGCCCCAAACCCTGGGACTGGCTCCACAGGGCATCCTCCTCCCTCAGCAGGCTGCGAAAGCTGATGCTTACCTGGCTGACTGGGGACGCCTGGTTTTCTTGTGCGAGGCTGGGCTGACTAATCAAAAGGTATTTTTCTTAAAATTCTTATGGATTGAGGCAATCATCACAACAATCAGAGCAATCCTGCAATGAAGGGAAAGAGGAGGCATGTCATTTCAGCTCTGCTCTCTAGAGGAAGAGATAACAGAAGATCTATTTTTCTGTGTTTCCTTGTCTGAAAGGAAAGGCTGTTCTCATCCCTCCCAAACCACTGTATACTGGGAACAGGCCAACTTCTATGTTATTTTTTAATTCTCGGAGTTACACCCCAGTAAATAAGAACTTAACGAATGGCTAGTCTTTGCATATTGTGCTTTGCATGCTTTCCAGTATCCAGCCCCTGCAGCGAGAAAGAGACACCCCATAATGATAGACTGGTTTCACCAGTCACAGTCATTTTTCCTGAGAACAGAGCTCCATCTAGTCCTATTGCTTTTCTGGGCCTGTTCCCACCTCCTTC